>PVKN010038057.1:0-11123 GCA_004027915.1 Capromys pilorides
TATTTTTTTATTTTAGGTACCAAGGATTGAATTCAGGACCTCATGCTTGCCATGCAGGCACTTATGCAGCTGAGGTGTCTCCCCAGCCCCATGACTGGTATTTTTAAACTGTTCTGTCGAGTTGTCTTTTAGAAAAGCCCTCAAACTGGCCTTCTCTGGCATTTTCTTTTATCTGTGCATTATTAGCAAGGATGTTTCAGAGATAGTATTCATCTTGGTGCATTGCATCAGGGAATACACGTTATGTGTTACTGGTAACACTAATATTTGGTAAAAGGGGCTGGGGAGATAGCTCTGTGGTACAAATGCCTGCCTGGCAAGTGCAAGGTTGTGAGTTTGAACCCCAGTCCCGCAAAAAAAAAAAAAAAAAAAAAAAAGAAAGAAACATTTGGTAAAGATCTCTCTGTAAGACCTGTTCACTCTTAAGTTACTAATTTTCCTTTTATAATTATTAGGTACTTCGGGAAAAATATTTTAAGGCCATACAAAAAAATCTATTTTCTGCTTAAACTTTTATCTACTAGTTTCTTAACTCTTTATTTCATTTTTAATAAAATTATTAATCAAAATTACCCTGTAAGGAAGAGTAGTTGCTGCTTCCTTATTCAGTGGCATATTTATATCTACGTGCACCTGTGGGGTTTTTATTGTATTTAAAGGGTTAACTAAATTTTCTAAAATTTCTTTGGAACCAGGAGTTGAACTCAGGACCTTGAGCTTGCCAGGCAGGTGCCAAGCTGCTGAGCTATGGTGGGTTATCACCTAGTACTGGCATTATTTTGCTCTCCTAAGTTTCAGCTTTGAGGCTGAGGAGTTACTCATTGCTGCAGAGCGTGGCTAGCCCTGGGTTGGCCCCCAGCACCACACACACACACACACACACACACAGTTCCAGTTTTGGCTGTTGGGAGTTCTTTTAGGTTGGCTCCTGTGACCTTTTGATGTGCCCCACACCCTGTTGCTATATATTTTTTTATCTTTCCCAGTGATGCCACATTGGATGCTATATCTGGCTTATCTTGTATTTACTCTGCCTAGAACCCCAGGGTTAAGCAGTTCTCCAGTCAATCCTGGTTTATTAGTGATCGGCATTTAGAGACCAAGATTTCAGTGTTCATATTCATTGCTGCTGCTGCTTCCAGCCCCTCCCAATAGACGTGTCTAAGATATGTGAGTCTGGATCCTACCTCATGCATATGCATGTGTGTTATGTTTATGTATGTATATTTTTAAAACATAAATGCACCTGAGACCTCCAGCTCTGATGTGGCACCATGAAGTTTATTCTAGCTGCTGCTTTTCCTGTTTGGTAATTCCTTTCTCCCATAGTGAAAAAAAAATCTGATAATATAAGCTATAATTTATTTGTTCAATTTTAATACATAAATAATTTCAAAAGTCTTAACCTCTGTAAGAAACATCTGAAGCACAGTGTTTCTGTATAGTTTTTTAAGTCCCCAGTTCAGTCTTTGTTTAAGCCACTGTGAGGGACAGCAAAATAGCTCAGTAGACTAAGCACCTGCTTTGGCAAGTGCAGGGACCGGGGTTCAATCCTCGGCACCACCTGCCAGACTGGCCCCACCCCCAGGCGAGCTGAGCCGGCCACCGAGACCAGGTGTGGTGGTGCACGCCTGTAATTCCAGCGCAGGGGAGGCTGAAAACAGCAGGAGCACTACAAATCTGAGCAGGGCAGTGAGACCTTGTACCAAATAGATAAATTAAAAAGAAAGAAAAAAGCCACTGTCTTCCCACAACGATGGATGCCGGCCACTTCCTCCCCATCCCACCAGGGCGCTTGTGTGGTTCATTTGTCATGCAGGTGTTGATCACAGTCTTTCCGTCCACATCCTGTTTGGTGTTTTCAAGTTTACAAATGGTACAGTTCACTAATGCGTACTCCACATCCTGTCCTTCTGACAGGTGGTACCTAGAATTCCGTGTCTCCAGTTCCAATGGGCCAGTCTGCCCAGCCCCCAACTTCCCATGCCCCTCCCATGAAGACCCCCTCTGCCGACTCCAAGCCACAGGGCCCTCCAGTCTGTTTTCCTCTCCCTACTTTTGCCTTTCCAGAGTGTCACACACATGGAGCTACAAATGGAGCTGGCCTGATGCATGCAGCAAAGTCCACTGAAGGCTGTGTTGTATGAAACAAGTGTCGATTCCTTTATTGCTGAGGAGTGCTCTGTTTTTTCTTTGTCAGTATAAGGGCACCTGGTGCCCCCCACTTTTTGTAATTATGAATAAAGGCACTGTAAATATTTATGTAGAAGCTCCTTATGAAAACATCACTTTCCCCTTTGGAGAGACACCAGGGAGTGGTCCAGCCCAGGCTCACTGTCCGCTGGGTGCCCATCAAAGAGAACGAGGAGATTCTGCCTCCTCCTGAGGTGTTCACAGTGGGGAGGATGCAGAGTGGGGCTTCTAAGAGTTCACATGGGTAGAAACATCATTTTAGAGGGCCACGAATCAGAGTGACATTGATTTCCTCCAGTCTAATACCTAATAGAGAGAAAGAACATGATGCCTTAAGTTTTTAAGGTTATTGGCAATTTAAAATTCTCTGCAGCAAATCAGTGCATACTCAGAAAATTCACTTCTTTTTGGCCAGAACTGCCATCTTCCAGTAATTTGCCAAAATGACTAACACAAAGGGCAAGAGGAGGGGGACCTGGTGTATGTTCTCCGGGCCTTTTAGAAAACATGGGTGGTTCCTTTGGCCACATACATGCAAATCTACAAGAAAGGGTGATATCGTAGACATCAAGAGAATGGGTACTGTGCAAAAAGGAATGCCTCACAAATGTTACCATGGCAAAACGGGAAGAGTCTACAGTGTTACCCAGAGTGCTGTTGGCATTGTTGTAAACAAGCAAGTTAAGGGCAAGATACTTGCCAAGAGGATTAATGTACGTATTGAGCATATTAAACACTCAAAAAGTCGTGATCGCTTCCTGAAATGTGTCAAGGAAAATGATCAGAAAAAGAAGGAAGCCAAAGAGAAAGGTACCTGGGTTCAGCTGAAACGCCAGCCTGCCCCTCCCAGAGAAGCACACTTTGTGAGGACCAATGGGAAGGAGCCTGAGTGGTTGGAACCCATTCCCTATGAATTCATGGCGTAAACTGGGGCTGTTGCTCTGCCATTCAGCACCAACTGGCAGCTGAAGTGTTGTAAGTCCTATATAAAAATAAAATCATCCTGTGTTGTAAGAGTGGTTTTCTTAGCTGACGAGGTATGTGGTGCCTTCTTACCTCAGAAATATTTGCATCAGACTTTCACTGTGTCTGGTCTGGTCTTTTCAGTGTTTTTCTTTTTTCTTTCTTTCTTTTTTTTTTTTTTGTATTTTTAGGGAAGGGTCTACAGGGTGTTCAGGGTCTCACTATTAGATGGGACTCACAGGTGTATGCCACCACGCCCAGTCTCTGTGTGCCCTGGGGGTGGGGCTGGCACGGCAGGCCCAGGGATTGAACCCCCAGCCCCTGCACCTGCTTTCGGGCGCTTTAATCTGCTGAACTATTTGGCCGTCCTTCGGTGTTTTTCTTGCTGAAAGATATTGCTGAGGTATTATGCAGGTGTATACCCACATATTCAAATATTTATGAGGCTTTTTTTTTTTGATGAATTGATGTGATTATCTGCATTTTTTGCACTTTTATTTATTTATTTTGTGGTACCAGGAATTAAACTCAGAACCTTCCACTTGTGAGGCAGGTGCTTATGCTGCTGAGCTATCTCCTGGCTCTTGATGTTCAGATATTTATAAAATATTTATATTGGCTTGAAGATCTATAAATCACCATGGGGAAAGGATGTATCAAAATAAATGGAAGTCACTTCAAAAAAACAAAAACAAAAAAAACAAAGGAAAGAAAATCCACTTCTTGTGCACTGTGCTGCAGCTCAGGACTTCTCAATACAGCTCAGCCGAAGGAAAAGCGGGAGAATGTGTCCCTCCAGGGAGGGACCAGAGGGGAACTGAACAGTTGTGCGTACAACAGGCCTGGCCTGGACCAGCGGCAGAGAAGATTCTGGAGGCCGAGTAAAAACAAGGGAGAAAGGGACTTGGTTGAAAAAGTGATAGAGTGGAAAAGATGATGAGCTGAGGTAGCAGAGAAGGTAAGGGAGGTCGCTGGAGACGCTGGAGGGAGCTTCGGAAAAGCACAGCACGTCGCTGGGCGGGCAGGAGCATTCCCATAGGCAGTGTCGCCCCAAACTGGCGACTGGCTTGATTCAACTAGTGAGAGAGAAGTAGCAGAGAGCTGAATTCTTGATCTAGAAGGGCCGTAGAATTCTAAGTTGAGAAATACTGCAGGAGCAAACTGGAAATGTGGGCGTGATTGCTGCTGACAGCTTCAGAAGTTAAAATTAGTTAAAAGTAGTCAAGAGGGGAGAGAAAGCTGGGACCATGCTGGGGAGGCGTTCTCTTTTATTAAAGTCTCAGTGACCGAAAATAGGTCAAGTACACGGCTGGGATCCTGTTTCAGAAGCTCACGGTAGAGGCCCTTAGACCTCCTCCACTGCGTGCCGGGGCATGCCGGTGCCTGGAAGGGGCTTTCTCCTGCAGCGGAATGATGATGGATGTGAGGCTAAAGTGGACCTGGCAGGCGTTAGGAACAACAGGGTGAGCTGATGTCCCCCCAGAAACAGGGGTTAGGAACATAGCCCACCAGCTCGCCTGAAGGAGGAAATACGAGCCTGGGACATCTGGACGGGAGAGGCGCTCACGGGCCGTTGCGCTGACACAGAATGGATATTATCAGGTCACCATCCCGCATCACACGTGAGCACTCGGGGACAATGACACCTTCATGCAGTGAGCAATCTCAAGTGTCAAGAGGTGACAATTGAGTGGATCAAGTTCATCGAAATGAACTCAGAAGAAAGGCTGGGTGCTGTGTGAGAACTCTGGGGCAGCGTGGTCTCTTCGGGGCACTCCCAGGAGGCCCACACCGGCCGGAGGAGTTCGTCCACAGGCGGAGAGGAGGTGGCGGTGGAGGAAAGGGAGCATCATTGCTTCTGTAGATGGAAAAGTGTGCATGGCCCACAGTCTCGGGCGGACACATCCCTCTCATTGGAAACTTGATGATTATCAGAAGGTCCCTGAAAGGCATAAATACCACAGGTGCAACAGGTGGGGGAGGAAGGGACCTGCAGGGTGCAATCCCTTTTAGAAGCTTGAGAATAAAAAGGGTGTCAGTTTTGGAGGCTTTGTGTTCATGAAGGAAGCATGCATCCTTGAACTGTACCGTGAACAGACCCAAATATATGATATTTACATGGTTAAAAATTATTATAGTAGGGGCTGGCTCCGTGCACGAAAGCACCTGCTTAGGCAAGCTTAGGAAGCGCAGGGGCCATGGTCTGATCCCCAGTACCACATGCCATGCCAGCCCCACCCCCAGGGTGGGCTAAACCAGCCACACACACAGTCCGGGCACAGGGGCACAAGCCTGTAATCCTAGTGCTGTGGAGACTGAAAACAGGAGGATCTCCACGAGTCTGAGCTGTGTACTGAGACCCTGTGACAACCAAATACACACACACACACACACATACACACACACACACACACACACGGTTATTTATGGTATATATATGGAAGACACATTGCCATGAATTCTACTCAGAATACTTCTCCGCCTTTCAAACAACAAGAAATGTTGAGTGGGATTCAGGGCAATATGTCTTTTACAATAATATATATTTTTTTAATTTTAGGGAAGGGTCTACAGGGTGTGCAGGGTCTCACTACTAGATCGAACTCATAGTGATCCTTCTCCTGTGGACATCATCCCAAGAGCTGGGATTACAAGCATGCGCCATCATACCCAGTCTCAGTTGCCATCTCAGTGTGCCCTGGGGGTGGGGCCAGCATGGCAGGTCCGGGGATCAAACCCCAGCCCATGTGCCTGCTTGCAGGTGCTTTAATCCACTGAGCCATTTGGTCGGCTCTTACAATAATAATTTTTGAAAGCACACACCTTAGTTTTTGTATATCTGATGGCCAGGTGTGCCTGGGGTCACCCTCCTGGTTAGGATCCTCACTCGCGGAGGGTCGGTCTCATTTCCTCAGGGGCTTGACACTGCCAGCTGTGTGCGAGAGCCCAGTACCAACTGTGAAGGCAGCGGGGTCCCTGTGGGAAAAGGAACAGAAGCAGTACAAAGGAAAGGAAAGTACAGCACAAAGATCTTGCAGTGATTTCTTCCGGAAACTCAGGGCTTATTTCTATCCTGTGATTCATCACCTTCTATGAAAGCCTGAAAGAAAGGCAGCGGGTTGTTCTGTGTCGCAGATCACGTAGCTCTCCAGCCTAAAGCCTTTTCCATAACTACCTGGTACACAGTGACATAAGCCAAACACTTCAGCGCAGTCTTCCTGGTGCCTAGGGGTCGGCTTTCCTCCTGCTACGATCCTTCCTCGCAGCCCTTCAGACTCTGGGCTGGGGCTCGGGGCCTCGGTGCTTGCACTTGCCCCTGTGCTAGGCATTTCTTATGCTTGGCTTCTTCTCACCTTTGAATTCTTTGCTTCGAGGTCACCTCTGGCATGAACTTCCCCCACTAGTCTCTCCCCAAAACAGAAACCCTTCTGCCAAGCCAGCCCCGCTCGCTGTCCTATTGATGAACTGAACGGCTTATCACAACTTGAAATGAACTTTTATTTATTCATTTGCCTGTTCACTTGCCTCGTGACTACCTGCTCTTTCTAGAATGTCAAGTCTATGTGAAGAGGATCATCAGTCTCACGCCTGGCTGTGACCCAGCCCACAGAGTAGCAATGCATCGCACATGGTGGGTGCTCAGTCAGAATCAAGGAGTGAACCCTATGTGTAGTAACATCCCTGAGGGGGAAGTGCTTATAGGATGAGCTTGGGTGTCCCCTCTGGGAACCAACTGCACAGGCCCTTGAGCACAGAGGTCTGCACATGCCCTGCCTGAGGACTCTTGCAAACCCCGAGCTGGCTTCCAATGTTCTATATTAGTGAACTACTGATATGGGACAACTCACTTCAAGCCTAGCAACATAACACACGCTTCCTATATCACGGCGTGCGTAGATCCGGAGCCTGGTGTGGCTCAGCTGGAACCTCTGCTAGTGATCACCCTGAAGACTCCAGTCAGGGTGTGTGTAAGCCATGGCCATGCTCTGCCAGGGCCGACCAGAAGGAGCTTGTTATGGCTTAGATCTAGAATGTTCTCTAGAGCATCTTATGCTCAGAGGTGGGGCTTTTGGAAGGTGACAGGGCTGCGGGCACTGCGTACCTCACTCACTACTGAGTCCACAGCAGTGAAGAGGTAGGGCCAGGCTGGGAGAAGTGGGCCCCTGGGGATGTGGCTTGCTAGGGGGTCTTCTTGTCCCTGGCTTCTCCTTGCCTGCTCTGCTGCTTGGCTACCATGGTGTTATGGTTTGTGTATAGGTGTCCCCCCAAAGCCTCATGCAGTCATGGGGTGGCTTCTGGAATTTGTAATTGATTGTTGTACAAATGGGTGCTGCACCTGCCCGGGGCAGGTGATTTGCACTTCAGTGTAAGGGAGGAAGAGAAGTTAGCTGCTTGAGCTGCTGCTAGCTCTCCCTGTGCTCTTGCCCACCACCATGGAAGGTTGCCCTCTCCCATGTGCCTCTTTGCCTTGGAGCCAGCTGAATGTGGACTGAAACCTCCAGTAACTGTGAGCTAAATAAACCTTTCCTTCCCTCATTTTAAGTGTCGGGTATTTGTCCCAGCAACGAGAAAGAGTAACTAAGACACATGGATTGAGCAGCTTCTCTCCTGCCAGGCTGCTCTGTCATCCTGTTTCTCCTTTGGAGCTGCTGATCATGCATTGAGACTGTGAGCCGATACAAGCCTCCCCTCCTTTAGGAAAAGGCCCATTATTGCTTCTGCAGGCTGTAAACCTGGGTGCCCTTGCGTGGCCCGCAGTCTCAGGTGGTGGTGTAGCTCAGTGAGGGAAAAGCACCTGAGACCCACTTCTGGGTTCCCCCAGCTGGCAGAATTCCATTCCTTGCAGTGATCAGATTGACAGCCCCAGTTTCTGGCTGGCCACAGCTACACGTGGCCTTTGGTTGCAGGCTGGCCGCTGGCCAGAGATGGTTTTCAGTCCCTGGCCACATGGGCCTTCTCAGTGTGGCTGCTTGCTACATGGTTACCTTACGTAATGTCACCCCAGAAGCAACTTGCTGCCATTTTTAGCATTTCTGAGCCCAGCTTTGTCAACTTAATGGTTTAGTAAGAACCTGTCTCAAAAAAGATTTCTAAAAGCCTGAGGATGTATCTCAGTGCAAAGGTCCTGAGTTCAATCCCTAGTACCACTGATATATTTCCTAGATGTTTCTCAAACCACTCAGTTTGACAAGGCTATAGGGACTCGTTGGTCTCTTGGTGGTCCCTGGGAGAAAACAGTGGAGATAGAAAATTTTATTTCTATTTTTAGAAATAAATTTCTATTTTTAGAAAATAAAAGCAAGAGATACCAGCTGAGGCCAGGTGAAATCCTCGGTTTGATGGGCAAAGGACCCAAACAACAGCAGTAAGTCTCTTTAATTATACTCTTACAAAATTAGTATCACGAGATGCAAAGTTGCCTAGCAACTAATGGCTGAAATTTTCCAGGCAGGACGCCTTCCTCAAAACTGAGGTAGTTCAACTGCTTTAGGCTCTGTGGCCTTGCCCTACCCTCCCACACAGGATGGATTTCCAGCTTCAGCTGCTCCCAGCACTTTAAAGATTGACTTTCCATAGTGCCACAGGAGACGAGGTGGCTGAGCTTTCTGCCACCCGCCGTGCATGCCTGCCACCTCTGGATCCAATCTCTTGCTCCTCAGCTCCCCCTCAGCCTCTCAGCAGCCTCCTCAGCACCTTCCTGCATGCTGAGTGTTCTGGCCAAGTTGGATTTTTCTACTCCTCAAGATCCTCCCAGCTTCTGCCCAGTTTCAAGGTGCTCTCCCAGTTCAGGTGTTCATTACAACAGCACCCCACTGCGAGCACCTCACTTCCACATAGCAAGAAATCCACTGATGGCCTTGTCTAAGCCACTCACACAGCTGAAAGCAGTGCTTACGGTCGATTCATTTTGATTCCCAGGGTATTGAGGGCAAGTTTACCATTCTCCCAGCAGTGGGGTAGGTGGAAGGAAGCTATTTGGTGACAGTTACCTTTTTGGACAAGGATGATACTATTGTCCTGACCTTGTTATTGCATTGTCATGGACAGATTTGTTTTCCCTGCACATTTATTTGACTTTTAGGGTCCAGTATCTACAGTGAGTGAGTACAACATATTCTCAAAGCTGTGACACTGGAAATAGAGTCTGGTTGCTGGGAAGTGTTACCATCAAGGAGCACACAGGGGTGTGAGGATGGCTTGAGGATCAGTTGGGTTGGGAACCTGGGGGTGGCCTTATGCTTTGTGACCCCCGACTCATCTGGAGGCAGGAGGATTACCCAGAAGGCCCTGGACTACTGCCCGGTTTCCTCTAGCAGTCTGACCTTCAAGCAGGGTGACGAGCCCTGTGGGAACTGTCCCCTGGAGTGGTCGCCAGGCCAGTGGAGCATCCCGACCCACAGTAAGGAAGCTCCAGGCCTCACGTGGCCCTGTGCTTCTTCTAGCCAGCCAGGTTGTCCATGGCTCCCGAGGACATCGTCTAGAGATGAGGCTGAGAAGACTGCTGGGGGCTTGTGCCGCTCAGGAGTGCCGTGCGTGGCATTCATGCTCGGTCCCCACTAATCTGGGATGTTTCTCTCTCACAGACACCAAAATGACAAATCTGTAGACATCCGAGTTCCCTCAGGATCATGCCTGTCTAGCTGGGATGCGCCTCATGTGCTTGATTCAGCATGATGTCGTGAGGGCCGCAGGCTCGTCCTTACATCTCGGTGTCCTCATGTCTCGGTTGACTGAGTGGCTCATTCTTCTGCATGGGAAACTGCCGCTGCATGGTGACAGCCATTCCTGTAGATGCTGCCCTTTCATTCAGGTCTCTGCGTTCCTCAGCTCGAGTCAAGATCCTGGCCTCTGTTGTCATATTCTTTTCTCTTTAGAAAGATTCATTCTTACTCATGTATTAGAAAGGCTCTTTCAGTGGCGGGGAGCCCTTCTTTGTAGATCCCTGAAAGCCTTTGTCCTACTTTCTAATCAACTTAATTATAAATGGTCTGGTTTCCCCTTAGAAGTGAATAGGAGGCAAGAATCTCAGGGGCCAGCACACAGAGGTAGCTGCAGTTCTAGCTGGTAAGAGAAGTAAGTGTTCTTTTTTCTTTTTGAATGTATTTAGTACAAGGTCTACAGGGCCTCAATGTGTAGATCGGACTCCTAGTGATTCTCCTGTTTTTAGCCTCCCAAGCGCTGGGATTACAAGTGCGTGCCACCATGCCCAGTCTCAGTTGCCATCTCAGTGCACCCTGGAGGCGGGGCTGGCAGGGCACCCTGGGGATTGAATCCCGGCCCCTGTGCTCTGCCTACACAGGCGCTTTAGTCTGCTGAGCTATCTGGATGGCCCTAGGTGTTCTTAGGGTCTGCCTAAGCAGAAAAATGCCAGTACCCTGTGTGTGTGTGTGTGTGTGTGTGTGTGTGTGTGGCTGGCTGGCTGGCTGGCATTAGGGAATCAACCCACCTAGATGGACCTCTAGTCCCTTTTCACTTATTCCTTTTTTTTTTTTTTAAAAGATAGAATCCAATTCGATTACTAAGCAGCCCAGTTTGGACTTTAGTTTTCAATGTTCCTGCTGCTTATAGGTGTATACCAACATCCCTACTCATAAACCCTAAAAAAAAATTGAGAAAGATGGTTTTCATGGACTGCAGGATCCTACCTAGGTGGAGGTATGTCACAGTATTCCTTATTGGGCCTGGAGTGCACCTTGTCTGGGGACACAGGACGGGCTGGTGTGGCGGATGTGGCTTCCTGTCTCCTCACCCCTGTCTGTTCCCTCCGGAGCAGCTGGACCCTGCTCTGGCTCTGAGAGGGCACTGGCCAGTGCCTGAAGTGAGTGACCTCAGGAATCACAATACAGATTGGATTTATACCCGGTGACAGGTGCTCTTGGAGACGAAGATGGAGGGAGACAGAAAGAGAGGCACATGGAGAGGGGGACGTGAAGAGAGGCACAGACTGGAGCTGTGGAGCTCCAAGC
>PVKN010038058.1:0-11131 GCA_004027915.1 Capromys pilorides
GATTCATTGGCTGGGTATATTATCTTAATAGGAGAAGTGCATGCTTGTCGTGTGAGCAACCCAGGGCTTGAGCTCCAGCACCAGAAAGAGAAAGGAAGGGGAAGGAGGGGAGAGAGAGAAAGGGAAAGGTAGAGGGAAGGAACAAAGGGGAGGAATAGAAGGGAGAAGAAGGAAGGAGAAGGGGAGGAATAGAAGGGGTAGGAAGGATCCCTGAAGCTTCCAGCAGACACAGAGCCCTGTTGTAGACGTCACAGGAGCATACGTGTTTCTGAGTGGGAGCGCGGGCATGAAGTAGCACTCAGGACCAGATGGGGGACCCATCTCAGCTCCCTAGGGACAGCACCTCAGAAGGCTTGCAGAATAAAACTGCCCTCCCCAGAGCACCAGCTCTTCCCAGGACGTTCGCATTCAGGGTCTCAGCAGGGCAGGAGGAAGAATCCTTCTCCTTTCGCTGCAGAGGAAGCCCAGCTCAGAGAGACAAATGCCCTTGCCCTAGGTGCCAGCCAGGCAGCGGCACAGCGGGCTGCTGGTCCTGGACTGGCACCTGAATGATGGGAGGACAACAGTGGGTTGTCTTCCGCAGCGCCAGCAGCGCAGGCACCTAGCAGACTGTGACAGAGGTCCCACCTGTGGCTGCCACCCTCACTCCACCCCTGCCTGATCATGGCCTCCAGGCCTGCTAGATGCAAGGTGACTGAGGGTTAGCCGTGCAGGGGATGGGAGAGACTTGAGGGTCTTGGGAAACCGGGCAGGGTTGGAGGTGCCCAGATTCTAACCATGAGGCACAGGTGGTGGTGAGTGCCCTGAGCCATGGTGTGTGGAGAGGCCCGCCCTGACCTGGGTCGGCTGAGTCCGGACCTTTCTCTGCACCACCGCCCAGTGGGTGTGGGGCCAGCTGGTGCGAGCTTGTCCGGGGGCACTGACCGGGGTGGGGGCACCGGCCAGCTCCGCCTGCTCAGGACGGGTAGAAAAAGGCTGGCGTAGTAGACCAGCAAGTCTTTGGTGTGTGTTCGCATTTGCTGTTTACCCCTGGAAGGTGAGGCCTGAGCTCAGCAGGCGGCCGGATGCAGGAAGCTGGAGTTGAGGGGCGGCAGGAACCCAGCCCTTCTGAATTCACAGAACCCTGGCTTCCGCAGCACCCACCCACCCCACCCCCAGCCTAGAGGCAGCATCAGTGGGTGCAGGCAGCAGGTGGCAGCTCCCAGCAAGAGGCTGTGCGTGTTTGATGGAGAAGGAGCCGGCTAGAAGGCACGGGGCTGCCTCAGAAGCCCTCAGTCTCCGCACTCAGCCTTTTTTGAAAAAGTGTTTACACTGGTGACTGCCAGAGTTCTTTTTACTCCTTAACGCTTGTGGAAACTTTCCCCAGGCCCTGCCAAGGGTGTGCAGGCCCGGCCACGTGGGACCGCGAGCCTTTCTCTCAGACCTCACCCTCCTGCCTGGCTGCTTGGGGTGGTACTGCGGAGCAGCGCAGCCCTGGGGGAGGCACAGGACTCGGCCTCTGGCCGTTGTGTTAATATTATTAGTGGTTTTCTCAGGAGCGGAGTCCCTGTACCACCTCCACCCCCTGGCTGTTTTAGGAATAGGGCTCCATCCCAGTGAGGCAAGGGTGGGGACTCAGAGCAGCCAAGTCGGCACTCTTTCATAAGGATCCCCGGAAGAAAGGGCAGCAAGGGCAGAAAACCAGCGTCGTCGAAGGAGGCTGAGGTCCAGGTGGCGGCGAGTCTCTCCTCACTGCTGTGACCTCTGTCCACCCCTGGAGCAAAGACTTGCCCACAGCTACCCCTAGGGGGCGCTCCAGCGGCTCCTCAGACTCCTTACCTTATCTGGCCTCGCCCTTCCTGTTCAGACTTGAAACCAGGCCTAATAATTACTGAGAGGAAGAAAGGGGGGAGGGGGGACAGTAGAATGTGCGGGCGCCCCTTTCCTGGTCCTGGCCTCTGCATCCTGCTTTGCCCCTCCCCTGGGCAGGACCCCGTTGATCTGGAAGGGCTTCTGCGTGCAGCCAGGCCGGCTCTCCCTGGTGTGACCACACCTGGAGGAAATGCTTCCTTTGTCCACATTCTCCACCCTGTACCTTGAGTGTCTTCCTCTGGCCCCACGGTCACAGAAGGTCCCTCCTGCCAGGATGCTGGGGGACATGTTTGCACACAGCACCATCCCTGTGTCCCAGCGCCGGGAGTCCACTGGAGTTCGCTCTCCACGGCTGCCCTTGGCACCCTGTGGCCCTGCAGTCCAGGGAAGGCCCCTAAGCTGGCGCTTTCCTCTGGCAGATCTCCAGTGCCATGGAGCAGCTACAGGGATCCCTGGCAGTGTGCAAGGACGACGTCAATGCCCTCCACCTGTTGGCGCTGCTCTTCTCTGCCCAGAAGCACTATCAGCATGCCCTGGACGTCATCAACATGGCCATCGCAGAGTACCCTGAGAACTTCAAGTGAGTCCCCTGCGGACCGCGCTGGTGAGAGGCCGGCTGGCCTGGGTGCCGGCCCCCGCTGTGCACGCACTCTCTGGGTGGAGAGGGAGAGCGCGGAGGGCCCCAGGGGCTGTGTGCAGGACTAGGGCAGTGCTGAGCCCTGGCCCTCCTTGGACCGTGGGGCTGTGCGCCAGAGTGCACGGGGCTGCGTGTGCGCCGCGTGAGGGCTGCCCTGCCTCGGCCCCACCCCGGCTCTCCGAGTTCTCAAGGCTGGCGTGGCTAGAGAGCTCATCCTGACGTAGCTGCTGCGCTCACCTGGCCACTGGGGGCAGGTTATCTTCCCGCAGCGGTTCCTATCCCTTGCTGTCACCACCAGCTGCCCTGCTTCCTACAGCAGAGTTCGGGTTGTACTTGCAGTTTGCACAGGCTGCAGTGGGTGGGGTGGTGGCGCTAGGTCCCCCTGCCCCCACCCATATGTACAGGACCGGCCGCCACCAGCCAGGACCCTGGCAACAAGAGCTACGCAGGGCTTCTACCTCCCTCCCTTCATAGACTAGTGTCATCGAACCCAGAATAGGAGACCCTGCACACCCTCACTTCCGCTCTGTTCCACCTGGGGGTCTCAACCAGCCCGGGGCTTCCCCACAGCAAAGAGGATTATGCTGAGATGGTGGTCACTCTAAGAGGTGAAGCTGCCCGGGAGCGTGAGCTTGTTACTGAGGGGATGAGGGCTGAACCGAGGCTTTGGGGCTGTATTGTATCAGAGGTGCATTTCAAGCTGGGCCCTTCATGGAACTGAAAACAAGTAGCATCAAAGGGAGATTCAGAGTGGCCGGGGAGATAGCTCTGTGGCACAAGTGCCTGCCTGGCAAGTGCAAGGTCGTGAGTTCAAACCCCAGTCCCGCAAAAAAAAAAGGAGCTTTGGCTCCGCACGGCTGCCCCCTCGTCATACCCCGAGCTCCTCCCAAGGGTCTCTTCCGCTCCTGCACGGGGCACTTGCAGCTAGGTCTTGTCACTTTCTCACTTCTGAGCTGAATGTTCTGTCAGGCTCCTGCACTGGCCAGGAGTAGGGACACTAGCTGATTCCTGGTTGAAAGGCTATGTGAGGCTGGAAGTAGGGTCTGCCCAGCCCCCCGGCTTCCCCCTAGCATCGCCAGCCCACTCCAGGGAGCTGTCCTCTGCCCACACCACCTCCCCTCTCCAGAGCCCAGGGCTGGACTTGCAGGCCCCAGTGCATGGCGGCAGTGTGTGAGCTCATCCCTGCCTCTGGGTTTCCTCTGTTTCCCTCCCACCCACCTCACCAGGATGCTCCCTGCACACTGTGGAGTCTGAAAGGCAGAGGGTCCTGGCCCTGGGCCCGGTGCCACCCCCAGGAGGTTCATGGGTGGACATGACTGAAGCATGTTGTGGGTGGGTGTGCGTGCATGCGTGCATCTGGCGAGATGACTTTGGACTCCAGAAAGGTGCAGATGAAGCAAGCAGCCGAGCTGCGCCTACTCCTCCAGGCTACGGGGAGCTGCCTGCAAAGCAGGGTCCCCCTTTCTGCTGGCTTGAACCTTAAGTGGGCAGCCTCTGCCAGTGTGGCAGCTCACCCTCACAAATATCTCAGTACAGGGCATGGTGGGGCGTAAGGGGCTCTGCAGGCTGAGGCTCTGCGTGTTCTTTGTCCTGTCTCTGCAGCAATGTCCTACAAGCATCTGGGGACAAGGGTGTCCCAGCTCAGTAGCACCTCACTTTTCCCTGTCCGTCCTGGGACCAGTAGAGAAGCAGTAGTTCTTTATCTTGAGTCATCACGGACCCCTGACCTCCTAGATCAGGAACCGAGAAAGGTGGGGACTTCAGGCCCCAAGACTATGAAAAAATAACCCTCTTATTTTTTAAGCAAAACAAGGAAAGAAACAAATACCTAGTGTCTACATACATGTTACTTGGCTGTGGGGGTGGGGGATCCATTTGCTTCTAGCCGTGCTGCATGGCCATATCATTTGCAAAACAAGTCAAAATTGGTCCCCAGACATGAAACCCTGGAGTACAGAAACCCACGGATTAGCAGAAAATGTCATTGGGTCCACTGCGGGTCAGGATTGCTGAAAAATGTCATTGCTCTCCAATTGACACTGCGTCCTGCCTCTCCAGCTGCTCCCTGCACTGGGAACGAGCCGTGCGTGGCGCCAGCTGTTGCCAAGGCAATTAATTAAACAACCGGTCCAGTAAATACTGCTCGGCAAAACAGCACAGACCAAATCCCCTTGGCCCTGACCTCACTGTCCCCAGGAGGGTCTGTTTTCAGGGGATACTTAGAGGCCTGCAGAACAGGCCTGTTTGCTATGCACCTCACGGACAGCTGTCTGGTGACAGAAACCTTCTAGAGGCTTCTGTTGCTGTGAAGGTCGAACCTGCAGTGCGCCCCCGGCTGCCAGGGAGGGAAGTCAGGGGCAGGCTGGTATCTCGGGTCACACTTTGCCTCGGCTGGTACACAGGACGAACCCACATCCCTGTGAACTTAACCCTGTGTGAGCTGTGGCGAAGTTCTTCCCTTGGGTCTGTCACCCCTGCTGCCCGCTGCAACTTGCTCCTCCTTGGAATGACAAGACAGTATCTGTCCTGGTCCCTCCTGCTCTGGCCACAAACAGTGTCACACTGACACCTGGGACCAAGGGCGGCAGTGCACACCGTGACCCCAGAGGTGGCAGGAAGAGAGACCTGGCAAGGATGGGTCCTGAGCAGGGAGGGGATGTGACCTCTGGGAAGAGCTTTGTAAGGTCACTGTGCCACACAGGCAGCTTCTAGACTCCCAGAGCAAAACCCAGCTTTCCCTGAGTCCAACTTTTGAAAATCCTCTGAACTCAGGGATGAGAAAGCAACACAAGGGAGCTCTGGGTGTCCGTGCTGGGGCATGACCTTTAGTTAGTGGAGCTCAGGTTTACAAACCAGGAGCGCAACTGATGGTCCCTCAGGGACAGCAGGAGCGGGTGCGGTGGGAACCGGACACCCTGGGCAGCTTTCTGAAATCCTGTGGGCTTCCTGCTAAGCCTGGACACATGTGCTGGCCAGGCAGGGCCGCCAGCTGGTGGGGGCTACCGAGGCCTTCAGGGGGCCTCTGGCCACAGCCTCCCTGTTTGGAATGTGAGAGGCTCCAAGCAAGCCACAGGGAAATGTCTGTGCTGGCCATTTCTTTTCGTTTGGAGTGGGGGTGGGCGGTGCTGAGCAGGGGAGGGCAGGAATCCGGGGGCGTAGGGCAATGGGTGGCTGGCTGATAAGTAGCCCTCTGGAGGAGGCCATGGACACCCTCAGGGATGGTTTTAGGTAACAGATTACTAGCACTTTAGTCAGGCCCTTGTGGGGAAGGTCGCCATAGCAACCAAACAAAGTTCTGGGGCTAATGATGGGAGCTTTCCAATAACCAGCCTGCCAGTCACACCCTGGAGGCCTGCCCAGCTGGCTTTGAAGGCCCAATCCACGCACCTAGGGCTGGCACCTAGGGCTGCCGAGAAGCAGATGGCCTCCTGCTCCACAGTGAGCAAGGTCACCTCCTCCCACGCCCTGTCTGGTCCCTCAGGGCCAGAGTAGACTCTTGGGAGCTCCTGCTGCTCGGGCCCTGGTCCTAGGGGACTTGAACATCCTGGGGGAAGGTCTTCTGGAACCCCAGCAGGGAATCATAGGCCCTGTCTACAAGCTAGAGCTTGCCAACCATAAACAAATGAACAGGCACAGCCTTTTGCCCCAGGAAACCTAGACTGTTTTGGAAAATGTGTGAGCTGATAACTAGGCACTAGTTGGAGCCAGACTTTGCTAAAGTTCTGGTAAAGTTAAACCTCGAGGGCACCCCTCTGATCTACCTGGCTGGCCTCGCCTACTTTTCAGATTGTGTGTGATGCATTCCTAGTGGTGCATTCCGCTGAGCAGGAGGGATCAGAGTCCTAGGGTGTGTGTCAGCATTGCTGCCCTAGAAGCCAAAGAGTGTTTAATTGTTCTTATTAGGGACTTGTGACACATCAAAGAGATGCTTAAAATTCCAGGGCTCCGGGGAGGGGGTTGGAAGCCAATGTGTTAACACAAATATAGTTTATCACTTTCACATGTTCATCTTTGCCAGTCGCAGGGCCTGCAGACACTAGCCAGGGCCGTATGGCGGGCCAGGGGCCGAGGGATATGTTAAGGCAGGCATAGTGACCGCCAGCCCCAGACCGTCCCGCAGGTCACTTCCCCCTCAGCGAGCAAGGTGGCCGTTCAACACTTCCCGTGTTATCCCACCAGCACCCTCTGGTCTTGCTGGGTGCCATGGTGTGGACAGGAGGGTGTGGCCTGAACCTCTACACTTGACTCACAAGGGCGGATGCCATGGGTTGTTTGGCTGGGAACGAGGTGGAATCTCCGGTATTTGCAGGCTTTCCAAAGGGAGTTCTTCCTCTGTCTGCAAAGCTGGTTTAGCTCTTGGTTCCCTCACTTTTAAGCCTGGGCTTCAGGTAACAGTTAGGCAGGACAATATTTCTCTATAGTGGAGGGACCTAGTCCCCAACAAAGTCTTGATGTGCCAGGGCTAACCTCCCTCTGCGCAAGGGACTGGGTCTGGCAGCCTGTCCTCTGGGAGAGATTTTTTTTGGCTGGCTCAGGCTGCCTTAAGGGTGGGTGTGGGGATCGAACCGCTGTGCCCTATGTCTGACTGGGATTGCTTGCGCAGGTGCTTAAACCACTGAGCTAACCGGAAAGACCCTGTCCTCTGGTAGAGATGACGACCAGTGGCTGCCCGTGCAGGGCAGGACCCTGTGTGCTCTGTCTCCGTCCGCGCCTTTCTGGAAAGTCTTCTCTGCTGAGTGGCTCTGCACAGGTTCTGTGTGGTCTGTGTTCAGGTCAGGCAAGGTCAGGAATCAGTGTCTGGAGGGAGGCCTAACCAGCAGGAGTTAGTTTCCTATTTCCTCATGGGGAAGTAGAGGATCATCAAAACCCTTTAGGGCTAAGGGTTATGGGTCAAGTGCAATCTTCCAGGCCTGGGAAAACTCCTGGTGTTAGGTGGGAAGAGCTGCTAGAAGGGGTCCCTTCTAAGCAGGCACTGGTCTCTGGGGAGGCCAGGAGCCTTGCACTGAGGATGGCCCACCCTCACGCAGCATCCCTGTAGCAGTCCTGCCCTCCCTCAGGAGTCTGTGTGTGAGAGCCGAATGAGTCAGCTTCCCTGGTGGGGCCTTTTCCTAAGCCGTGAAAATTGAAGAAGTCTGGGCTCCATGTGTCCCTGCATCCTAGCCAGGGCCTGGGTGTCGGCCACGGGAGCCAGGCAACCAGAGACCCAACAGGGCACTGCTGCCAGCTGCTCTCCTGTCCTGTGAGTGGGACCACTGTACCTGGCCAGGGCCCCTCCACCTCCCTCTCCTCAGTCTGCTGCCCCACCCCCCACAGGACTCCAGAGCAGGGTGTCCAGCACCTTGGGGAGATGCTCAGTCTGAAGGCCAGGGGAGCTTGCTGGATATTTTAGAAAGAAAGGAGCCAGGTGTGTGGTGCACATCTGTAATCCCAGCACACAGGAGGCTGAGACAAGAGGAGTGCTGTGAGTTTGAGGCCAGCCTGGGCTACAAAATGAGCTCAAGGCCAGCCTGCACTGCACAGTGAGACCCTGTCTTAAAAAAAAGAAACAAATACAGCAGATCCAGTCAGCTTGCAGTCCTCATCCTGACTCGCTGTTACTATGTGCCATGCTGGTTGGCATTTTGTGTGTGCACATAGGTGTCCCTAAGGATTGAACCAGGGCCTTCACACTGAGCTGTCCTTTTATTTCTATGAGGCTCTTTTAAGTCTGGGGCTCAGATCTCAGGTCCTCCTGCCTCAGCCCCCCACAGTGCTGAAATTATGGATGTGCGCCACCACACCCAGTTTGTGTTTGCTGGTCTTCACAACGGTGCTATTAGAATAGGAAGCCAGGCTGGGACTAGAACCCAAGCCAACAGGCAGCTGAACAGCCTGGCAGGCTGGAAGCCTGGAGCTTGGCCGAGCACAGGGGCACACCCCGCGCTTGCCTGCAGGGGCGCTGCAGTAAGCAGTGAGCCCCTGTCCCCTCAGCCTCCTGGGAGTCTCGGGAACTGTTGCTCTTCTCCCTATTTTAGACATGAGGAAGTGAAGCCAGGTGAACAGCTACACGGAGTAGGAGCTGGGTAAACAAGAGCCACAGGGCCAACAAGGACAGACCCCTTGGTGAAGAGCCAGCCTCCCACGGGGTCCCCCGTCCCACCCCACCCCACCCCAGGGAACAGAGCCCACGCTAAGCAAGCCCTTTATTGGCTTTACCTCTCCAGCCCTTTTGTAAAATCTTTGAGGCAAGGTCTTACTAAACTTCCCAGACTGGTCTGGACTTGAGATCCTCCTGCCTCTGCCTCCCAAGTGGCTGTAATTACAGGTATGTGCATTTATTTCTGCACAGTAGCCTCAGGGCCAAGAGCTGTTTTTCTTCCTATTTTACGAACGGGAAACTGAGTCTAAGATGTGCAAGGCCAGTGGGTAGAAGGTGCATGTGGCCCACCAAGTGTTAAACCTTGCTTTTCATCTGCGTGCATCTCACTGGGCCCTAGGGTGCCTGTCCACCCATGCACCACCTCCACCACCCTCACCCCACACCCCCACCCCGCTGTGCGCAGGCTCTGGCCCAGCCAGCAGGAGACTTTCCAGGGGCGTGGCTGCCTGACTCAGAACAGCCTTTTTCACTCAAGTTAACGTGCTTTCCATAAAAGTAGAACTCGTCATTAAAGCAGTGAGGCTTGGCCATCAGCGGGAACTACTAATTGCTGTCCTTTAAGGAGGTGATGGCCCCTCTGTCCATTGGCCACACCTGCTGCCACCCTTCCCCACGTGCAGGGCAGGAGCCAGGGAGGCAGGAAGAGCCCCTGGGGAGCGGGAGGTGGGGGGCAGGCTGCTCTGGGGCTAGGAACATGCGTCGCTTTCTGGCCGGGGAGTCCCACGCCTCAGCGTCCTGCGGGTGCTTCACATGAGCGGCACAGGGAGGGCACGGCCAGTGCGGAGATAGAGCTCAGCCCCTGCCCCTCGCAGGCGGGACCTGGTGGAGACCTGCGTGAGCTGACAGCTGACGTCTCTCCAGCAGGCTGGCAGGCTCTGGCCTTGCTGGCTGCTCTCCCTCCATCCTTCCAGCAGCTTCCCAGACCACACTGTCACCAGCCTGCCTTGCATCCCAGGCAGTGCATCCAGGGAGGCTGGCAGAGCCTGGAAATGTTCCATGTCCCATGTCCCACTGGATTGGGGCGTGAACCAGGGGTAGAGGGCTTCCTCAGGTCCTTGACAGTCACTTCATTGAAGTGGGTGCTGAGTCACTTTAAAAACATGAAAGTGGGGCTGGGGAGATAGCTCCATGGCACAAGTGCCTACCTGGCAAGTGCAAGGTCGTGAGTTCAAACCCTGGTCCCTCCCCCCCCAAAAAAACCATGAAAGAGAAGATGTGGCCCTGAACCTGCTGTTCAGCTGTGGGGGAGGGGCGAACAGAGGATGGAACCCCTATGGAGGGACAGATGGGTGACCTCTGACCCTGGCAGTGTTCACTTAACCAGAGATGGCTCAAAAACTCCCATTTATCAAGAAATGCTTGTTTTAAAGAGCTTTCCGGAACACCCTGCTCGCCAGTTCTGAGGCGCTCGCTCTAGTGTTTCCTCTTTAGAGCATCGAGAGGAAGTTGTCTGCTTCAGGATGGGGAGGAAGGGCCAAGCCTTAATCCTTTTGACAAATAATTAGCAGTCTCATCCTGCCTGGGCGGCGTCACAGGCCTAGAGAGGGGGAAGAGCAGCAGATGCCAGCGTTCTCTGTCCTCGCGGGGATCTTCCGCATCAGCCAGAGCGAGTAGGAAGGGCAGCCGAGCGCTGGCCCCGCGGGCGTCCCAGGGCCCGTCGGGGGCAGGCAAGGTGAGCAGTTAGGATGCGTGGCCACAGGTCTCCCAAGGGCGAAGCTCTGTCTTGGAAGTGCACTGGGGCTCCCAGGCCCCAGGGCTTGCACATCTGGAGGTGCAGTGGCAGGAATGGGGCACATCCCCAGACCAGATGTCTCCTGTGGCCCCAGCGGTGGGACAGGACCTCACCCCTGCCCTCCCCAAGGACACCCCCCTACATACCTCCCTCAGAAATCTCGGCACAGCCGGGCTCCGGCCTTGGGAGACGTCCGTCTCTGCTCTGCGAAGGCACCCCGGGCTCACAGAGCAGCATAAGGCTTGTAGGTGGGGCCACAGCCAGGGACCCTTGTAGGGCCAGAGGGGCTTGTGGCAGCCCAAGGCACCAGCCCACACGCTCCTCCACTGCCTCAGCAGGCTGTGGTTCAGGAGGTCCCACCCAGAGCGCCAGTGACCGAGGCCTGGAGAAGGGCACCCGGAAGTCCTGCGGCGGCTGTGTCTTCAGTGCCCAGCCTCACGCGTGGAGCTGGTGTTGTGCCCAGGCAGGTGGCAGCAGAGCTGGGATTTGGTCTGGGGCCTTCAACTCCTCAGCCAGTGTCTGCTCATGGTGACATCGTGGACAACATCCTTGTCCCGGAATAGCTCTTGTCAGAGTGCCAGAGTACTACAGGGCTGCCGGATGAAAGTGTCCCAGTCATACACTGTCCTCAGTTACACTTTGCCCCATGACTGTCCCCTGGGATGGAGACACACCCAGGCATGCACACACCCATGCACGAGCGCACACCCCTGCTGGGAGAAGCCAGACGCCTGTGTGCCCTGGCTTAGCACTGTGCCCCTTCCCTCTCCAG
>PVKN010038059.1:0-11132 GCA_004027915.1 Capromys pilorides
CAGGCCTGCTGGAGGTGCCCGGGGGCAGGGACAGGTTCTGCTAGCACACGTGACGCTGCACTGGGGGGGGGGTGCCTCTACGTGGGTGGACACTCCCTGAGGACCAGTGCCCCGTCTTGTTCTTTGTGGCCCCCACAGTTAGCATTGGCCCAGAGTAAGGATTCAGCAAAAGTTCGTTGAATGCGCAAAGGAGGGAAGAAATGAACAGAGGCCACGTTAGCAACCCAGGGTGCTCCGCTTGGGCGTCGAAGCCCAGATGCAGCTTTGGAAGCTGTGCGTTCCTGACCCACCTGGGCTGAGCTGTGTTTTACGTCACCCCTGTGACCTGCTTCCTGTTTCCAGGGAGCCCAGGTTTCTGTTGGCCACCAGCCAGCAGTTTCTGTGAGGCAACCCCCAAAGCTGGTAGGTTTCATCTGGCTGGCATTTCAGGGTTGTGTAGCAGCGCGGCGGGCTCTGCTGTCCCCACCCTGAGCCTTCTGCCAGTCTTCAGTTCCTGCGATAGCCTCACCCTCTCTGTTCTCGCCCCAAAATCGATTTGCCATTCCGCTGCTCACTTCATTTATTTAGCGCGCGTTATTGACTTATGCCATAGAACTGAAGTGTGCATAGATCAGAGGTGGAAGCCCGTGGAGCAGGCGGGAGGAGTGGAAATCGCTTCCCCAGCCACCCAGGCTCTAGCTGGCTGTGGGGACGTACACAGTCGTGCCGCCCTCTCAGGAGGCCGAGGCAGGAGAATTGCGAGTCGGGATCCAACTTGGCGAAACTCTGTCTAAAAACAAAACAACACACACACACACACACACACACATTAAAAATGGGCAGATTCACTTTGGAGTTGCACCAGGATCAGATGCCAGCTGCTGCTGGGGTGTGAAGGGTGACCGGCGTCACAAAGCCTGTGTCATAACTCAGCACCTTCTTCTGTCCCCTCCCCCCATGAGCTGTCATGAGCCAAACCTCAGATCCAGCCTTCAGATCTGCACAGGAGCGCACCTGTGAGCCAGAGCTCAGGAAAATGAGAGCTCAGACTCTTTCCACTCTTTCTTCCACATCTGGAGACATAGATAGGGACCCACCAAGGTGGCCCACCGTGCACTGCTCCTCCCAGCAGCCATTCCAGATCATATTGAGATGCCAGAGAAGGTATCCAAGTAACCCTGACCACCTGCGAGACCTTCTTTTGGGTATTATTTTCTGGCTGTTCTCAAAAGACTTGTGTGGGACATGGTGGTACACACTTAAAGTCTGGGAGGCTGAGGCAGTAGGGTTGCAAGTTCAAACCCAGCCTAGGCAACCTAGTGACACTATCTCAAAATAAAAAATTTAGCTCGTGAGAAGACTCTGGGTTCAATTTTTTGTACCGCGGGGGGGGGGAAAAAAAAGACTCGTGGCATTTCTGGCTGACCTGCTGCCGTGGACTTGCTGAGGTGGGGCATTGCCTCAGCTCATGCCACGTGCTGTGGTAGCAGCAATGAGAGTGCCCTCAACCCCTGCTCTTAAGGAGCCCCCTCTCGGGATAGAGAGCCAGTCTGCGAGGATGGCGGGGGTATGGGGGCTGTATGGAATGGCACCCTGTGAGTTGGCTTTCAATCACTGTGACAAAATGCCTTAGATAAAGAACTTGAAGGAGGAAGATTTGTTTTGGCTCACGTTGGAAGGGCCCAGCCCATGGCCCCCAGTGCTGTTGCTCCGCACCTGTGGCAAGTCTGAGCACTGTGGCGGCGATCTGCCATGGAGCAGAGCTGCCGTTCACGTCATGGCAGCTGGGAAGCAGAGAGGGGGTGTGCCAGGTCCCCAGAGCCCCTCCAGGCCCCACCCCAAAGACTTCACTTCTGTCCACCAGGCCCCACCTTCTAAAAGTGCCCCTCCTCCTCGTGGTGCCCCAGGCTGACCACCAAGCCTTCAGGGGTGTGCTTTGGGGGTCATTTAAGATCCAGAGCAAGGACTGACAGTGGGCCTTGAAGGAGGGGTCGGGCCCCTCCTTGTGCAAAGGGGTCTCCTGGGAGGTCATCCTGGTGAGTGAACAGCCTGTGTGAAGCGGCGAGACAGGTGTCCTCAGGGCCGGGGCACGGCTGGTGCTCCGGAGACAGCCGCTGGGTGCCTGGAAGGTGGAGGTAAGGAAGCCCAGGGATGTCCAGAGCTCTGCTCCCGGTCACCCAGCACAGTTAGGTCCGAGTCAGCCTACTAGAGGACACTGAGGTCTTTAGGAAGCACCTGCCTTCCGTGTCACCGTGCCTCCCGGGTCTGCCCTTCCTTCCCAGCTCTGCTGGGGCTGCATTTGCACAGCGTCCGTCCTCCCCGCTGAACTCCAGGGAGCTGGCTCCGCCACTCTTGCCTCTGAAGTTCTGGATTCCTCTAATTATCTACTCTTATTACACCCCTCAGCCTGCTGCAGGACGCCTCCCGGAGAGCACAATGCCTAATAATTGCTTTAGTTGCCCTAATTCCAATTATTCAAGATTATCTTTCCAGGTAATTAGATATCTGGGCAGTCTTGCCCGTTCATCCTCTCACAGAGTGTGGTATTAACCTCAACTAGCGACCAGCTTTCAACTTGGATAATTAGGAACAGTTTTTCCATGGTGAGAGACTCTGTTCAGTGTAAATAATTCATTTAAATTTCTACCATACGTTAGTGTGAGAAATTATTGTGCAACCATGGGTTCATATATGAATGGCACAGGACTGGGCAGGGCACATCTCGTGAGGAGAGGACAGAGATGCACAGACAGGGGCGAGACAGCCTTCACCCCACAGCCCTGTGCTTGTAGTTAGTCGCGGAATCCCCTGCCTGTGATGGGGCTGGTGATGTGATGCTATTGTGCCATGCGCCAGCTCTCTGTTACTATAACAAAGAGATGAGATAAACAAGTAATAAGGAAAAAAGGTTTATTTTGGCTCATGGTTTTAAAGGCTCTGATCTATGATTGGTTGGCCTTGTGAGGGCAAAACCTCAGGGCAAAGGGAGTGGAGGAGAGAGGAAGGGCCGGGGGCCCTCAGCCCCTCCAGGTCTGCCCTTGAAACCCCACCTGTCATCAGCCAGTGGGACGGACGGACGCCACTCCTTCAACACGCAGACTTTGCGGAGACATTCAGGAGGGAAACTGTAGCCGTTCCATTTCCTTCTTATGCAGCTACACACAGTTGTCGCTCGGTATCCAGGGAGATTTATTTCTGGCCCCCCTCCCCCTCGCCCAAGCCCACAGATGCCCAGGCTTCTTATATAAAAGAGCATCGTGTTTGCATCAACATATGCCGCGTACTTCACACCATATGCTCTCCTGCTTTACATAAAGGATAGACTTTGCATCATCCTGAGATCACTTATGATACCCAACGTGATGTAAATGTTATGTAAATAGTTGTCACGCTACATTGTTAAGGGAATAGTGACGAGAAGGAAGACGTCTAGCACCATTAGTACAGATAGATTTTTCCCCTCAAATATTTTCCATCTATGGTTGGTTGAATCGGGGACCCCAGGACTTCTGGGTCAGGGGTGGGGGGGGGGGCAGTTGTAACTTCATTCATCTACTTCATGAATGGTAGAATGTGCAGGTTTCACATGGGCAGTTCTGTGTGTTTAAAGGAATGTATGGATGCGCACGACCCTGGCCCACGTTAGGATGTAAGACCTGTGGGACTGGAAGTCACCTAAGGCTCCACGCAGAGGAGCAGCCTACCGTTGGCTTCATCCTGGCATTTCTGATAACTGTTCACCAGGGGCTTTGCCTTGTCATTTCCTACTGGCTGCGTCCCCTCCTTAGGCTGTGTCCTGTACCACTTTCTCCTCATCTTTTTGCTATCCTGCTATTTTTCTTAATGTTGATCAGCTTAATTGTTTTAGCCTCATCCTGAGCAGTAGCATCTGCCAGGGATTTTTTTTTTTCCCAGGATGCCTCAAAATAACCACTACTATACTACTATAGCAGAAGCTGGTTTCTGTTTTAGCAGCGCGCCCCGCCCACCCAACTCCCCCAGCAGTCTGGAGAGGGTTACGTGGCTTATGCACCCTGTAACAGCTGGGAAGCTGAGGCCATCTTGCCCATGAGATCATGTGTGTGCCAAGAGGCAGAGGTGGCTTTGAGCCTGGGCTGCAGAAGCCTCCTGCTCACCCACCGTTCTCCTGACCACTTCAATGGGAGCTACTAAAGCAGAAAAGAATCCCTGAGGACACCCAGGCTGCAGAGAGGGAAAGGGAGAAGGAACCTCCAAGACAAAGGTGGGGGGACACCTGCGACACCTCTTGCACCTTCCTCCGTGTAGAAACTCAGGTTCACTAGAGGAACAGAGCTATTATAAGGTGTGTTTCATTACACAAGAGAGAGAGAGTAGGCAGGGTCCTGGTTACTTTTCCCTTGTTGCTGAGATAAAATACTCAAGTCCCCAAATTAAGGAAGGAAAGGTTTATCTAGTTCACAATTTGTGGAGGTTTTGGTCCAGACTGGGCCGGCTCCAAGGCAGAGTGGTGCATGGCAGAGGGCAGCAGCTCATGGCTGCAGAACACAACGAAGGGAGGGAAGCACAAGAAGAGCCCTCTGTTCCTTCCATTGTACGCAGGCTGCTTGCCCCAGGGTGGGCGTAGCACTCACACCATAATGCCAGCATTGGACCATGATTCGGTCACAAACTCTAGAAGCTGTCCCATGACAGTGGGAGGTTTTGGGGGACATCTAGACATGAACCATGACAGGTGGGCTCACGGGAACAGAAACAGAGGAGCCAGAATGGCCACCTATGGGATCAGAGGCAGAAGAGTCCAGAATGGCCAGGGAGCCGGGGGACCCAGTAGCAGCCAGGGTCAAAGACCTGGAAGCTCACTGTAGGGCTGCAGCGCCTCCGAGAGAAGGCAGGGCTTTCTCCTCTCTCTTGGTATTCTCTCCCTGCTACCAGCCTGTTGTTTGGTGGCGCACACACCTGGGGTAGTGGCCCCTCCTCAGTCTGCAGCCTTCGTGGCAGTCATCCACAGACACCTCCAGAACTTGTCAGCCTGCAAGCTGGTTCCTCCTGGAGTTGACGCGTTGTGGCTGTGGTTTCCTTTCGTCATGGTGCCGGTTCCAGGGAGTCTGAGCCTTATGTGTAGGTTGCCCGGGTGGGGAAGGTTTGGATCTCAAATGTTCTGCCAAAGCCCACTTGCTAAGGCTTGGTCACCAGCTGCTGGGACACGGCAGAGTCGTTGGAAGCTGGACCCTGGTGTTGGCAAGTGAAATCACTATGTTGGCCAGCAACAGGAAGCTGACCAGCACAGAAGGGTTGGGGATCTGCTCTCACTGGTTCCATTTTACAGATGAGGAAATTGAGGGCTGACACAAGCCCCGCTGGGGCCTCCGGGGTGAATGCAGCAATCTGCCTCCTGCATCCCAGCCCTGAGAAGGGGCAGCCCCTCACCGATGTGTACGGGGAGCCCCCTGCAAGTTCCTGCTGCAGGCCAGGTCCTTGCAGGTCATGGGTCCACAGAACCACCTTTTCCTGCCAGACAGGTGGTACTAAATGTTTCCTCCTCTTTTCTGATCTGCACATTGAAGCTCAGAGAGGTGGAGACACCTGCTGCAGACCCAGGAACTGGCAGAGCTAGGATTTCAGCAGAGAGCTGCTCAGGGCCAGAATGAAGAACATGGAGCTGGGAGTGGTGGCATGCGGCTGTAGTCCTAGCACTCTGGAAGGCTGAGGCAGGAGGATCACAAGTTCGAGGCCAGTCTGAGAAACTAGCATGGAAGAGGCCCTGGATTTTATCCCAAAAAAGGAAGGAAGGAAGGAAGGAAAGAAAGACAGACAGACAGACAGACAGACAGACAGACAGACAGACAGACAGACAGAAAGAAAGAAAGAAAGAAAGAAAGAAAGAAAGAAAGAGGTTCAGATTAAGCTCTGCCTTGGAAGTGGTGTGCTTGAGCATGCTTCTCACTTCTCACCCTCTGGTAGCTTGATTCCCTCAGCTGTAAGGGGTGCAGAGCGCAGCAGCCCCTCAGCAGGCTTCTCCTGAGTCACGTAAGATGCTCCCCATGCGTGACACCTTCTGTGGCGTCTCCCTTTCTCTTGGGTTGGGCCCAAGCTGGAAAGCTGACTTGGAAAGTGATTCCGTTTGTGTTTATTTCTCCTTAACTAGCCTCTCCTGACTCACACGCAGAACCCCATTCCCTGCCAGGTAACTTCACACCCTTTGCTTGATTGAGTTCTTCTGACAGCTCTTTGGAGTGGGAGCTGTTATCTCTAGTTTATCTCAAAACTGTGAGCTGGGCCCGGGAGAAGTTGAGCCACCTGCCTGAGGCCACACAGTACTGTCATGGTGCCCGACCTTCCTGGGCTGTTTTCAGGATCTTTGGGGTTCTCTGACCATCACCACGCCCCCAGGTCTCCTGTCCTGCATGGGGCTTCCTGCACCCGCTTCCGTATCCTGGACCCAGGAAGCTCTTTGCGCTGCTTTGTGGGTTCTGCCCTGGCTGGCAGGCTGGGTGGCTCACAGCTGTCAGGGCCTGGGGAGGCGGCAGCTGAGGAACTGGGCTGCAACCTCTGCTCCCCACGTCTCCATCTGGCGGCTCCCACAGCCTCATCAGCTGCAGCCATCTGCCTGGCTCCTGCAGGCATGCGGCGCAGCCTAGAATGCACCTGCTGCCTTTAGCCTGCTTGGGAGCAGCCAGGCCTCAGCCCCTGAGACCCCCACCCACAACACCAGGCCTCGGCCGCAGACCAGTGCTGGCGAGCCCTTCACAGCTTCGTAAGAGCAGCCAGCTGAGGTGTGCATGCCGTATGCTCACCACCCTGCCCCAGATACTCAGAGCAGCCTCTCCCCCTGAGGCTCGGACGGCTCCCAGAGCCAGCCTGACTCCCCTAAGGGCATGTGATGCGTGGCCGGTCCCAGGGACTCTGATTATTTTTATTTATTTTTTTGGTGGCACCGGACATACAGCACTGAGCTATATCCCCAGCTCCTTCTTATTTTTTATTTTGAGACAGGCTCTTGCTAAGTCCCTAAGTTGCCCAGGTTTGGTGTGAATATTCAGGCTTCCTACTTCAGCCTCGAGAGTGCTGGGATTACAGGTGTGCGCCATCACACCTGGCTTGGGCTTCTGACTTTGAGGATATGTTTGGTCCAGCGCAGAGGCATCCCAGGGCCTCTGGAGCAGGAGGAGACATAGGTGGATTCTGTCTGTGAGATCTCGCTCCTGCCCATCTCTGACAACAGGACAATGAGTGTTGATTTTATTATGTGTGTGTGTGTGTGTGTGCACGCATATGTGTGTGTGTGTGTGTGTGTGTATTTTAGGGAAGCATCTACAGGGTGTTAAGGGTCTCACTACTAGATCGGACTCCTAGTGATCCGCCTGTTTACCGCCTCCAAAGAGCTGGGATTACAGGCATGTCACCACCATGCCCAGTCTCAATTGCCATGTCAGCGTGCCCCAGGGGCCTCCCTGGGGCACACAGCGGGGTGGGAAGGGGTGGGGGGGGGGCGAGGGGTTATTTTATGGGCTTGCAATGCTAGGCGGTGCTCTGCCACTAAGACACACCCCCATCCCCAATTTTAAATGAAAGCAATTATTCTGATAGTAGGTTCTTTGACATTTTGGTGCTTTGCTATAGGACATGCCAGCGTGTCAGGACCTCCTCTCCCCCAGTTCCAGCCACCTCCCTTTTGTGCCCTGGCGCCTGCTGCCCTGCACAACCCTGGGCTCCCATCTGCCTGTGAATCTGCCAGTTCTGGACGTGTCTATGCCTGGCTTCGCTCACTGAGCCAGGTGTGTGCAAAGCTTGCCTACGTAGAGGCATGGGTCGGTCCCTCATTTCCTTTTCTTGTCTAATGATACTTTGTAAAAGTTGAGGCCTGATCTTTGCACTTATTCATAGGGTGAGCGTTACAATTTGCCACATGTATATGACGGTAATGATCTCTCATCTGGCTCCCTAGATGTTCGCTGGGTTGTGGGGCTCCAGGCTGTTCTCCTCTATTATTTGGGAGTTTATTATAAATCGCCCTAGATTACAGTCACCCTGCTGTGCTTCACGTCCCCAGGACAAATCCCTCCTCTATCACTCTATTTTCTTTCCTGAAGGTTGGAGCCAGTCTGACTCCACCAAGCTTTTCTTTGCCTGGGTCTTGCTGGACATTTTTTTGTGTGTTTTAAAAGCCCTTTGTGTCCTGGTGGGGATGCCCTGGGCCCTGTCTTACCATCCCTCTCCCTCCCCTCCCAGCAGCTTCCCAGCCCCCCAGGGACCACTCTCCCACATTCTACCTTTGCAAGGCTAACTTTTTATGGGGAGATTATATTTTCTCAATCAATTATTTATTCATGTAAATCTTTTTAAAATTGGGAAATATAGTACAATATGAAAAAAGTACAAAACATATGACTGTGGGTTAGCCCGTGATTTTTCTTAGTGAAGCAAAAGCTTTATTACCACTGAGGTCAGAAAAGACCATGACCAGGTCCCCAGAAGCACCCCCACACTACCTTAATGACCACTATTCATGTCCTTCCTTGGGGGGAGATCGTCACTGCCTTGTATGGCTGCAGAGCAGGTCAACCAACTGTGGCTCTTGTGTCTTTTTTGTAAATAAAGTTTTATTGGCACACAGCCACACCCCTTTCTTAATGTGGCCTCAGGGGCTGCTTTTGCCCCACAGTGGTAGAGCCAAGCAGTTGCTGCTATGGCTCCCTCAGAAAAAGTTTGCTAAGCCTGCTTTATAGTTTTACCAAGTGTGCACCCTTAAACACTGTGGACTTGTTTGGTTTTGAATTTTTTGTGCAAATCAGATCCGTGTGCTTTCTTGGGTCTGAATTCTTTACCTCAACAGTGTGTTGCTCTTGTAAGTATAGTTGGCTCCTTTTCTTGCTGTATAATATTCCATTGGAGCATGGGAGCCCCTTGTGTTGGATACTAGGGCAGTTTGGGTTCCTACTATGAATAATGGTGTTGATCCTTCAGGCGTGGCGCCTGGATCAGCCTCTGCCCCATCCCTGGGAGCCTGTTAGAGATGCAGATTCTGCTCAACCAGCCGCCCGCTGATTTGGTGCACGCTGCAGTTAGAAACCCTTGTGTGCACTGTTCACCCAGAGGTGGCATTGCCAGACTGGCTTTGTGACGCTTCAACTTTACTACACAAGCCACTGCCTTTCCCATGGGACCAGACCGATTCATACTCCCGCCAGCAGAGCAAGGCAGTTTCCATCTCTCTAGCCTTGGGATTATCAGATCTATATATTTTGCCCAGCCTGTGGGTAAGGAAGGGTGTCTGATGGCCATCCTGGTCACTAGTGAGGCCTTTCTCCCTTTGTTCTTCCTTCCTCCTCTCTCCCTCCCTTTTCCTTCCATTTACGGCAGTTAGGGTACCATGGGATCAGCCCAAGGGATTAGTGGGTCCTGGAGGCCTTGCGGTCTGGTCCAGTCCCTGGCCCCTTCTTCTCAGGCTCTGATTCCACCAGCTAAGTAGCATCTCTCTGCCATGTCCTTCGCCATGATGTTTCCAGCTTGCAGCCCACCACCAGGACTTAATCTGAAAATATGAGGAGAGTGAATCTCTCCTTTAGGCTGTAGGTGTGGGGTGTTGTGTCCAGCAGAGGTAAAGCTGACTAACGCACCATCATCATGGACGGGAAGTGGATCTCATTGTGATTTTTTTTGTTTTAGATTTTTTAAAAAAATGTATTTATTTGGTACAGGGTTTTGCTATACAGCTCGGACTCATAGTGATCCTCCTGTCTCACCCTCCCCAGTGCTGGAGTTATCGGCCTGCACCACAGTGCCAGGGATCAAACCTGAGTCCTTGTGTCTGACACGTAAACCACAGAGCTGTCTCCCCAGCTCCTCTTTGTGATTTTGATTGGTATTTCCCAAATACAAGCCTACTTGATGATATCGAGTGTCTTTTCATATGTTTATTGGCCATGCATGTATGTTCTTTTTTTTTATGTATTTAGTACAGGGTCTACAGGGTCTCACTATGTAGATTGGGCTTGTAGTGATCCTCCTGTGTTCAGCCTCCCAAGGGCTGGGATTACAGTATCAATTGCCATCTCAGTGTGCCCCGAGGCAGGGCCAGCATGGCACGCCTGAGATCAAACCCCAGCTGCTGTGCTCTGCCTAAGCAGGTGCTTTAGTCTGCTGAGCTATCTAACTGGCTCTGAAAGAGTTCTTTTTATATTCTGGATATTACCCTTATCATTTGCAAAATTTTTTCTATTTCATGGGTTCCTTGTTCACTTTCTTGATATTGTCCTTGAAATACACAAATTTTAATTCCGATGTGGATTAATGCATGTGTTTTTCCAGTTGTTGCCTGTGCCTTTGGTTTCATATCCAAGAAATCACTGTCAGATTCAGGTTAATGAAGCTTTTCTTCTACAAGTTTTATAGCATTAGCTCTTATATTTAGGTCTTTAATCCATTTGAATTAATTTTTATATGGTGTAAGGTGAGGGTCAAAAGGACTTCTTCACTTTAATCACTTCACTTCGCTTCCTGAGCACTAAATTTATCTGCCCTTTTCTTTAGCCCTTGCACTTTTTCTGTCCTATTTAAGGACGTTTCTCTACCCTAAGTTCATGAACAATAGTATTTTTAACAAATATTGTAGTTTATGTCTCTGCTGCTTGCATGTCTGGCTGGAGGTACCAAGGGGAACCCTGCCGGCTTTACCCAGCTCACCCTTCACCGCTTCCTGCTTCCCCGGGGAGCACCCCAGGGCCCCAAGCTGTGGGCCCTGTCACACCCCCTGCTCTGGCCTGGGTTAGGCCTTAAACACGTTCCATCTGTGTTTGCTGTGGACCCTCGCGACTGCTGGGTTTCCGCCTTTGGTTAATTTTGCTAAGGTCTTCCTCCAGGGGCCACAAGTGCCTGTAAGGAAAAGACAGCTTGGATGACGGAAGAGAACGTTCAGGCCCAGAGCCATGTGATCCATGCTTAGTAAACGCTGGAGCTTGACCTGAAGTGCGCAAGCCCCTCCTGAAGGGGGCGGTGTTACGCAGCGTCTGCCTAACGTTGCCATGAATGTGGGGCTCGGATGTGTCAAGAACAGCCAAGAGAACTGGACGTCTGAATTTACTTAATTACGTTGGTTTAACTTTTTGTGCAAACAATGTAGTGATGGCCCAGTGCCGAGGGCTTTGGAAGCTGACTGCCTGGGTTCAAATCCT
>PVKN010038060.1:0-11139 GCA_004027915.1 Capromys pilorides
TTATTTTTTTTTTTTTTTTTTTTTTTTTTTTTTTTTTTTTTTTTTTTTTTTTTTTTTTTTGGTGCCACTATTGAACTCAGGTCCTTGTGCTTGCCAGGCAGGTGCTATGCTGCTGCGCTACCTCCCCCACCCAAGAACTGCTTAAAGAAACAGAGCTACCATGTAAAGGGGAGAAGAAAGACAAGGGGGCCTATATGTGGAAACCAAGATCCAAGAACCACAAGACATGAAATAAAAGATGAGACAAGAGGGGCTGGTGAGATGGCTCAGCAGTCTAAATTGCCTGCTTATGCAAGCTTAGACAACCTCAGGGACTGCGGTTCGATCCCCGGCACCACATGCTGTGCCAGTCTCATCCGCAGGGCAGGCTGAGCCAGCCATAACGTAAAATAAATAGTTTAAATACAATTTATAAAAAAAAAAGAAGATGAGACAAGAGAGTTGAGGGTACTAATGAAGGACTGTAGAGGTGGGGTTTAATTCAAGGCAAATAGAACCTAGTGTCTACTAGACTAACACAAATGGGGAAATTGGAATGGGTATCTTGATAAGACTGATAAACGTGTGAGCCAGGGCTGGGTGTAGCTCGGAGGTAGGACGCTAACCTTGCTTGTGCAGGGCCCTGGGTTTGATCTCTAGCACCAAAACAAAGAGAACCCGTGATCTTCAGAGTTCTTCACAGTTACTTTTGTGTTTGTCCCCACCATGCCCCCACAGTCCTGTCATGGTGGCCGTGATTGTTGTCTTCATTGGAAACAAACTATAGACACTGAGGCATAGAGAAGCTAAGGGCTCTTCCTGGGCCCAGAGAGACAGGACTACCTCTGAGCCCTTTGCTCTCCAGGACACTGATTCCAACTGCACTAGCTAATTCCATTTTGACTAAGACATGTTTTGGAAGCCCCAGCACCAGGACAGTGAGAAGGACTGCCCTTTCCTCAGATGTGTGTTTATTGGCTTGAGGCTGCAGGTCGTTCTTTTCTTCATTTAATATATAGATCCCACAAACACTAACTCATTTAATGCACATATCAACCCTACAAGAGAGACATTACAGTCATTGCCATAACATAATACTTTGTTTCACTGTGTTGTAAAACTGCATGGCTTCAAACAATAATTTAGGTGACTTTTCATGGTTCAGAATCACGTGAACAGGAGCTGTAGCACAGTGACAGCCAGATGGCAGTGGGGCCAGAGTCATCTAAATCCCATCTTTGACTAGGCTGGCATCACAGTCGTCCTAACCTAGCCCAGGGAAGCAGAAGGGTAACAGTGACAGATAAGGACAGAGAGGGAAGGAATTACTGGCAACATCTCAGAGAAAAGCTACTGCAGAGGATAAGCCCAATGAGAAAACCATAGCGTAGAGAAGTTAAATAATGTATCCCAGGCAGCACAGCTGTTATTGCAGAAACAGTTCATCCCAAGCAGCTGAGTTCCAGGCCTCCCGGGAGAGACGAAGAGGACTGGTACCCAGTCACGTAGTACAAGAGCAAAGCTATTATGGTTAAGATCACAGCATATTATTCATAGTGGAAACAGAAGGTCCCAGAGTTACCTATCCAATGCTTGGGAAGAAGGGGAAAAAACTAAACAAGTATGGATGGAAAGAAATTTCAAGAACTGTTGATCCAAGGCTCTTCTTTTTTTCTTTTTTTTTTTTCAAATTGTGGTTCACATAATTCTGGAGGTTTCTGAAACTTTTCTGGGGTCCAAAAAGACATAGATACTTTCACAATAATCTGGAGACACTGTCTTTGTTACTTTTCTTTCATTTTCTGTTTTTAAAACTTTATTTATTTATGTTATGGCCAGCTCAGCCTGCCCTGGGAGTGGGGCGGGAGTGGGGCTGGCACAGCATGTGGTGCCGGGCATCGAACCTCAGTCCCTGTGGTTGCCTAAGCTTGCCTAAGCAGGTACTTTAGACCGCTGAGCTATCTTGCCGGCCCCGGCTCACTCTTATGTTACAGGTAAAAGTGATGATCTCGTGTGGCCCAAGACAAATGGAGGACTTCCTACTTTTACTTTTCTCTAGCCAATCAGGAAGGAATGAAAACACGTGTGTGTGTGTGTGTGTGTGTGTGTGTGTGTGTGTGTGTGTGTGTCCTTATAAACAAAATCTGAACTTTTCGGACACTGGAAAGGGTCAGATGTGAGGACACATGACTTAGACCAGAGAATTCAAATTGGAGGGGTAGTCTAGCCTCGAAAGGATCTTCCGGTTCTTTCAGGGCTCCCTGCTGTCCAACATCATCACCAGAATGTTTAGGTCACCAACTACCTCGGTGTGCACATCCGCACCCTTCGGTAGGAAGCCTGAGGAAATTACATTTCCACTTCAAAAGGGTTAGTCACTTCACAGGACCGGTGGGTGTTGCCAGAACTAGGCTGACTCATCCCCAGAGTGGCCGCTTTCTCTCCTGAGCTCTGACAACCTGAGCCAGTGGATAGTTTAGGAGAAAAACAAAACATTTAATTAAGAGCTTTTATCCCTGACTTATAACTTCTAACTATTTATGCAAGCCTCCATTTGAATACATGCCTCGGACCTACAAATGTCAGGAGCGAGGCAGGAGATGGCTACCACCACTCCTTCCTGGATGCTGGGCTCTTTAGCACATCATGGCTGTGCACATCCTGGCCATAGTGAAATGGCCATTTCCGCTCCACCTCTATTTGTGCATAGATGATTTCTCAACTCCTAACTCAGAAGTCCATTCAAGTCTCCTTAGAGTTCTGTGCAAGAATCCCTCGGACCTCTGTTTGCCTCAGCTCCCACCACTACTCTCAGAAAATCCATCCTCAGCACTGCCTCTTTCAGACAGAACCTCTGTTATAGCAAGCCCAGAGCTGGCCTCTTCAGCGCTGTGCTCCCAGCATTGGAATCAAGCTATCAGACGTGACTCATTGCTGATGGTGCCAATTTGCCATCCACGGTGACTGTCCTGGTTGGCTGCAAACTGGAGTTTCTCCCTAAACACAGCCCACCGACTCGCTATGGCGAAAGAGAGGGGAAAGACACTTTTCAGAAAGGGTAGGGAGTAGGACTAGGACCATTCAGCGCGACAATTAGGGTCCACTTCAGTTTTAAACAACTAATGCACCTGTCACCCTTTCAGAGCAGTACCCAAACATCCATCCAAGCTGGGCCAATCCGGGCAGTGAGTGTAGAGGGAACAGCCATGAGGAGCGCTACGACAGGCCTTCAGTGAGTTCACAAAGACCCCCCCCACTCATCCCTCTGAAGAACCCCCTAGGCAGCCCAGCTCATCATGCAGTTCCCAGCTGTCCATGCCAGGCATTTGCCCCCAGAATTCGAAGAGTCCTCTAAGGAAGATTGACAAGTTGTCCAAACTTCCCTTGCTCCCCACTAAGTCTGAGGAACAGCTATGGGCTCTCCTGCTGGTCCTGTCCTTTTTTTAATGGAGAAAATTTACCAAGATTTCCTGCAGAAATCACTCCTCTTCCTTGTCATATTCAGCAGCCCCACTTTCAGAACATATCTGAAACCAGGATCTGGTGAGCGGGCAGCACGTGACCTGGTTTCTAGTACAGCATGTTTCTACATCTCTACACAAGAACAGGGAGACTGATTGATGACTTTTCCAATCAACAGACACAGAAACCCAACCATTTATCCTGTGGGAAGGGTATAACTCGTGTTGTGTGATGTTTTCTCGGTCATGTACTGCATATGCCACAGAAGTCCCGTAAAATAGTATAGCCAGGTGTAGTAGCACACAGCTGTAATCACAGCACTTTGGGAGACACAGAAAGGAGGATTGCAAGCTCTAGGCCAGCCTGAGCAGTTGAGAAAGACCCTGTCTCAAAATATAAACCAACAAACACATACATACATACATATGGGGTTGGAGATATTGCTTATTGTGCAGTACTTAAAAAAACTATAATAGAGCTGAAAATTTTCTATCAACCAGTAACATAGCCATCAGAGTGTCATAGCACAGTGCATTATAAGTTTGTAATGGTGCCATTATAAATAATGCCAACCATATGAAAGTTTAGCAATGAGTTATGTACTGTACATAATACTTGATAATGATCATAAATGACTGTTGTGAGTTCCTATTATGCAGTCATCATTATTCTCACATATATTCTTACTTATATAAGAATGTTCTGTAAAACAATACGCCTTGTCAGGCCGCCAGCAGCCTCCTGCATCTTATGCGTACTGCATCTGTTGCTTACATCAAAGGGCCAGATCAGGGATCCACCTATACCAACGAAGGCCGACCTTTTAGAGACTGAGTGTCCAAACTGCAACCCCAGGCCCACTGATGTATTGCAAAGTGCAGTACTGCAATTAAACCCAAATGCTGAGGTGGTAATTCAGAAAAAACTCTATATTAACATCTTTTGTCTTAAAGCAAATGTCACATGTATCATAGGTCCGCCACCTTTGGCCTATGCCATGTAGATTTGTCCAAATGCACTCTATGGTGATTGTATAGTGACCAAATTGCCTAGAGGTGCATCTCTCCCTTTCACTCTCTCCCTGCTTGCTTTCCTCTGCATTGGTTTCAGTCTCAGACTTGTTCTCCCAGCTGATGGCAAGGATGTCCATGCTGAGTGGTATGAAGTTCTTGAGACCAAGGGAAAACACTCTTTTCAAATAAGTCTGTGAAGAAATGTTTCTAACAATAATCTCTTCTAACAACCGTCTGAATTCAAATTCAGGACCTCTAGCATCATAGCTGACATTCATAATATCTATAGAATTACATCATGTTCCTCTTTTCAGGACACATTGAGGACAAGTCAATCAAAATGACCGACACCAAACACAGCACTCAGCTAAGGTGGAACAAGCCCCATGCCAAATGCTCTGATCTTCATTCAGAAGAGCCTAGAAGAAGCTGATTGCGTTTACCATGTGATAGATGCAGATAATAATGCCCCAAGTCTGAGGGCTTTACTGCTCCAGAGGAAAAGAATGCGTTTAGGAAACAAGAACCAATCTTTCTTCCCTGAAGTTCCTTAACCTCAGACATCAACTTATTGTTGCCCTGCGGTACCAGAAGTTTCATTCTGCCCTCACTTTGTGCAGTGCAAGGAACAGCAAGCCTTTGCTGCCCACTGCCTTCACCTGGGGGCACAGCAGCTCTTACAGACAAAAACAAGCACATTAGAGTAGATGACCAGGCAGTGTGGACATTTATGAAGATCTGCCCCACTTTCCAGAAACTTTTATGATTAAGAAAAATGTGTATTTAGTCAAAGTGAAAAACCAGCATTAATGCATGTGTGTACTTATGTATTCTGGTGTATTTACACAGCTAACAGTGCTGGGGGTATAACTTAGTGGCAGAGTGCTTGTGCAGAGTGGGCGAGGCCCTGATTTTGATCCTTAGCCTTAGCACTACACACACACACAGAAAGAGAGAGAAAGAGAGAGCACTAATATGTGTACGTGGAAAAACACTTTTTCATACAGTGCCAAAGAGTATACAGAGAAAAACACATCTCCCTTCCCAAGTTTTTCCCTGAAGACATACATGTGCCATTATCTGAACTTAGGTATCCACGTAAGGATATCCCATGCAAATCTGACTCTGTGTGTGTGTGTGTGTGTGTGTGTGTGTGTGTATGAACTTACATGTTTTTTCTTTTTTCTAACATAAATGAAAGCACTTTCCACATACCTGTCAGTAGCATGTTTTCTTTAATTAACAATAGACAGTGGGAATCCTTCCATGCTGGGACTTACAGACCTGTCTTGTTCTTTCAGTAGCTGCATAGTGTTCTTTTGTATAAGTGTTTAACCAGTCTCCTAGTGATAGGCATTTATTCCCAATCTTTTGCTTTTGTGTGTGCATTTTAGACAGATGTTTATAATAAAGAGGGAAACAAACAGTCCTCACTCAAACAGAAAATCCTACTAACAGGGACCCTATTCTATTCTGAGGGACCCAAGTAGTTTGTGTATGCATAATTCAAATTCTGAGCTCTCAAGTAAAACTTTTCAGAACTCTGCTCTGCATTAAATGCAAACTAAACAGAAGTTAGTGCCCTAGGGATCTTTTGTTGCTTAAACCAACTGGCATGTTGGAGGAAGAATATAAGATGGACCCTAAGGGAGGATGGTAGAAATTGGACCAGCAAACAGAAATCTGTGTCTCCTCCGTGTCCATACCCATCCCGGTCATCTATGTCCCTCTACCCCCCTCCCACCTTTGTCTGGTCTCTTGTGTGGATGGGCCTCCTCTGCCTCTCCCCTCCTGTGGGGAGAAGCCAGGCATGCAGGATATCACAGGCAAAGAAATCCGGTTCACACCCTCCCCACCCCCACAAGGGGATTGGTTTCCACTTGGTCAGGAGCCTGCGCAGGATCCAATGAGCTCTGGCTAGAGAGACAGCCCCTGAGAGAAGGACACCGCAAACGCTTTGAAGAGCGGCTCTCAAGTGCCACCACGTGGTCCCACAGCGACAGGCGCTTTGTGGGTATGAACAATCTGGATAACTCCAATGACAAGACCCTCGAGGCCTGTCACAATGACCTCAGGTTGGCCAGCCAGCTTTCTAGCCTGTGGACTCCCCTGACAGATGTGCCTGGACAGCTCATGAAAGCTTCTGCCTGACTTAGAAGTGAATTCTGGCCTTGCTCGACAACAGGATTTCACGTTTATTTGTGGTTGGAAGTGGCCACGGAAGGGTCTGATTTGTGTATCTGTAAAGGGTGCCTAAGTCCCCGCACACACCCCAAATCAAAAAAAGGAACTTATCTTTAAAAGTGTTTTCATTTCACTTTGTCAATACGTACACAGGTTGTTAAGAAATTTCATACTTTTTCCTTTGAAACTTGTTTTTGAACATGTTCTTTTCAAGGAAAAAAAAACCAAAAACAAAATGAAATACATTTCAATTGGAAAAGTAAGTATCTAGAGATTTGAGAGGAAGCTGTAGGGGCAGGAGCAAGGAGCCTTCCTAAGCCCCCTACCGAAAGCCCAGCAGGCCCACCCCTCTAAGCACCAGACTTGCTCGCTCGGCAGAAACTGACCTCTGGGAAGCAGCCTGAACCAAGACACATGGGGCACAGATGGAAACTCGCCGGCAGGGGTCACTGACACACCAGCTGGGAGCCCGCCTGTGGCCGCCCCAGCTGAAAGGCTGGTCCCAGGAACGTTGTCCCTGCCCCATTTCTTACCCCCACCCCCACCCACCTCATACTGAGGATGGAACACTAAGTATCATATAGTCTTTTTAAAGACAGTCTCGCTATGTTGCTCAGTTGCGCAGGTTGGGCTCTGACTTGTGCTCCTCCTGCCTTAGCCTCCCAGTGTGTGTGGCTTATGCTTGACTTTTTGAAAGAAGACAGTATTGGTGATGTAGTAGCAAAAGTATGCCTGCCTGCAGTGGTTTTTCTTAGTAGTGTCTACCCTTTGATATCCCCAGCCAGAGAACCTTTACTTTATCATTAACTTGGAGGGAGACAAACTAGAGGCAGAATATCAGATACCAATTCACCCCTGAGCGGAACCTCTCACCAAGGTTGGCCCATTGTGTATACTAGTGACCACTATGTCTTGCCTGGGATTAGTAGGAAGACACACACATGCACATAACAAAGCACCTGAGGTAATGGGCAAAGACCCCTACAGAGGAAGGGTGGGGACCATAGTGTACCATGGAGCGTGGAACAGCCTAGGGAGAGAGGTGCAAGCAAAGTGCTTGTGGACCATCTGCACAGGGGAGAAGCATCCCTGAGTCACGTGTGGGCCAAGAGCTAGCCACGGACAACTGCTGTGGCCGTGGACAGTCATCTCATCAGGGCCATGGCCCCCAACTGGGGCCAGTGGAACCTCAGTAGTGCCTCCTGGCTAATGCCCACACATAGAGGACTGAGTAAGTGATGGATGAGAGGGAAGATGAAATGAAAAAAATGAAGCTAATTCCAAGGAAAGGCTGCTGTCTCTACAAGAAAAGGGGTCTCAAATAGAATAGAAAGGAAAAGAGGTTTCCTAGGTCCCTGGTCCAATCCTATTCTTCAAATGAATCTTAGTTCCTCTATATTGTAACAGGACAACCGAACTTCTCAGAAATCCTCTGGAGTCCAGCATCTTGCTTGACACCCTAGAAAAGCTAGAGTGTTTATAAACTGCTGAAGCGTTTGTTTTATGCATGATGCTGTCAGATCTAGAAGGAAAGAAGTATATATATCCACAGAAAAAGAAACTTAATATGAAACCCCCAAGAAGGCAGTTCTGAAGGTCAGTTGTACCAACAAGTTCATACCTGTCAGCTCCATCCTTAACATCTGCCTTGCCAGTAAGAAGATGGCAAAGGCCAGTGAAAGGATCAGGCCTTCACATGAGACCAAAAGCACAAAGAAAGGACAGCACAGCAGGACTTTCTGCCTTCCCCAGGGACCCTCCCCAATCCACAACAAACCAGTCGTTGGCAAAGGGAAAGGAATACCCAAAATCAAGGCTCTATGAGCACAAAACAAAAGCAAAAAGCGTGAATTGTGGGTGAATATCCAGCCTGTTTACCATGGAATCGCTACATCAGCAGGTACTGGCAATGATCCAGGCCAATCCAAACCAGCTAAATAAATGATCTTTTCAGTATTCCATTGCCATCATAAAACTGGAATTACAGCCACTGATCAGGCAACCAAGGGGCCTAGATGAAAAACTGCAGTGACTTCAAGATGCCCTTCATGACAACACAGGCCTTCTCGCTCCATTTACCACAGATCCTCTCCAGCGATGCAGACTTGAAAAGTGTGCTTGGCCTCTTCCTGGGTAAAGGTCATGGGACTAAGAGAAAGCAGTTTATTGTCTGACGGTGCAGAACAGACATCATTTGTTCCTTCTCAATGAAACTCAGCAGTCTGGGAACAGAACCAAGTACCCTATGACTTCCTTTGTTAGCTCCACCTCGAGCTCACACCCACGTGAGGCTGGATAAATTGCCCTGTAAGGAGTGGTGTTGGGGTAGGCAATGGTTTTGGAAGGGCAGAGGTGAGGGCACAGGGTGATTTCCCAGGAAGGGCCAAAATGTCACCTCAGAGGCTCCTGGTCTAACAATTGGCCTTTTGTTCCTACCGTTTCTCTGTAGTTAATGAACACAAGACCAGATCTACCCTGGGTGCGAAGCAGACAGAAGGATCATGTGGGATCCCTTTCCCTTCTTCCCATAACAAGAGGAGTTCCTGGGACCCCCCGGGTGCTCTCCTGGGGCTCTACCTCTTGCTTGTTCTGCTTTTATTCTTATCCTTTCTCCTTAGTAGTTAGGAGCCTATTTGCACCATGACCAGGATCTGTGCATAACTAGAAGCACCCTCCAATAATTTCAGAAGCACATTGACATTTTATATTTACTAAATATGCACTCATTTAATTTTTCATTACAAATGCCAAGTTGTTGGTGGCCATCAGGATCCCATCGGTCCTCTTCCTCCAGAAGTTGAATGTAGAGCTTCCCAAAAGAAGGGAGGAAAATAGACCCAGATGAGAGGCCCTTGAGCAGTACTTCTGGACATAAAGGCAGGGATTTCAGGATTAGATCATGTTTTGGGGCTCCTGCTCCTATGCCTTTCTTTCTATACCACACTTCCGTTAAGTATATTTATTTCGGATGCAGCACTATTTTTACATGGAGAAAATTGTTCTTCTGACTTACTGGATGGAAATGGCTGCCTTCTAGAAGACAATACAAGGAGCGAGTCATTTCTGAATTCTAACTGGATTTTTAGTGCTGTTTTCATCTATGACTTTAAAAAAGGATTCCAAATATCTTTTTCTGTTCCTTACCAGAGAATTATAGGACATTTCTGATGTTTCAACAAGATTTTAGTTGAGAACTTTAAAGGTAATAGCCTGATGTCAAAGGCAATTAAAATTAACTTCTAATACCACAAGAAAACCTGTGTCATCTGCAGGATTGTACAGCTCATGATTCTGTGCCAGTTCTTCTCTTTGCAATTCCTGCTCTTCTCAATGGAACTGAGACTTCTAGCGTTCAGTGCTAAGGAAAACTATTTTCCATTGACTGTGGGTTTAAAAAATTCACAGAACGCCTTTTATGGTGCCTCTGAGTAAAACCATGAATTCTTCCCCCACCTCTAGTCCTAGTAAATCTCTTCGTGGTGCCTTCTGGGCTTAACCCTTTCCCTGGTGAAACATTTTTTTCTATATCACAGAAGCTACAGTTAGTGTTGTTGCTTTGTGAGGCGTTGTGATTCACATAGATAAAGTCCATGCCCCCCCCCCGCCCACACACCCACCCTCTTGCAACTTTTAAAGTAATTATCTCCAACAGAAAACAGAAATTGCCACCATTGTTCTATGGGGTTGGGTTGAGAGTCACATACTGATTTCGAATATCTAGTTACTATATAGCTGCATCTATCTATATAGTAATTAAATTACTTTTCGTGTACATAAATAATGTATATTCATGACACAATAAACACTATTTTCACACCAGGATACCTTTTGAAAATGACTTATGGGAGTGGCCACATAGCTCAGGTTAGAGTGTTTGCCTAAGGTGTGAGGCCGAGTACAATCTGAAAACAAAAGTGAATTATACCTTAAATACAACATCAAAAGCACCTGCAGTACAAGGAAAGAAATAGATAAATTGTATTCCATCAAAATGTAAAACTTTCATATTTCAAGATTTTTTTTTGTTTTTTGTTTTTTTTTGCAGGACCAGGGTTCAAACTCATGACCTTGCACTTGCCAGGCAGGCACTTGTGCCACAGAGCTATCTCCGCAGCCCCTTATATTTCAAGTTTTAAAGGACTTTTACAAAGAAAATGAAAAACTCACAGAACAGTCAATGTATTTGAAAATAATGCATTGATAAGATACATATTTAAAATACTTAAGGGAGCATTATAATACAATAAATTAACAACCCAATTTTCAAATATGCATAGGATTGAAATTGAACATTATTTTCAAAGAAAATCTGAAAATGTTTGATAAATACATGATGTTCAACATCAGGGAAACACCTATCAAGGCTACATTAGGTATCTCTTCAAATCCTCTAGAGTGGCAATAATTTTTTAAAAAGACAGATAATATTAAGAATTAGATAGGATGTAGAGAAATTCAAACTTCTACACATTGCTGTAGGAATGTTAAATGATACAGCTGC
>PVKN010038061.1:0-11132 GCA_004027915.1 Capromys pilorides
ATAGGAGTGTGCCACCACAACCCAGCTGGAAAATTTTGAAAATTAATAGCATCAAGTTTTGGCTATGACATAGAGAAACTAGGATTGCCATTCAACACAGGTGGGAAGGTGAAATGGTACTCCTTTTTTATTTTAGGAAAAAATAAGTTTTCTAGTTTCTTGTGATAGTAAATATACATTTAGTGAACAGTCAGAAATCTTGCCACTAGATATGTACCCCAAAGAAATTAAGACACATGGATGTACAAATAGGTATACACACAACTTTATTCATAATGGCCCAAACTGGAAACTACCCAAATACACATCAATTGCAAGTTGTAATATATCCATAAAATGTAATTACTGACACACCCAACAGCATAGGCGAATCCCAAAAGCCTTTGTGCTAAGCGCAAAAACCAGACACAGTATGATTTCAGTTTTGAGAAGCACGTGCACGGTGGAATACGGCGTGTCCTGAGTGCCTGGGACTGGGAGAGTGAGGGACGGCTGTACGGCAAAGGTCTTGTAGGAATTTTTTTGTAGTGGTAAAAATTTCCTATATTTTGATTATGAAGATACAAACATAAGTGCATATGTTTGACACAACTCATCAAACTGTATATGAGGGCCAGCAAGATAGGTCAGTGGTCTAAAGTGCCTGCTTAGGCAACCACAGGGACCGCAGTCCAATCCCTGGCACCACATGCTGTGCCAGCCCCAGCCCCAAGGCAGGCTGAGCCAGCCATAACATAAATAAATAAATAAATAGATAAATAAATAAAGTTTAAAAGAAAAACAAATTGTACATGATACAAGGAGTGGTGATTAATTGTTTGCTTCTTTTGTGTGTACTGAGAATCAAACTCAGGACCTTAGCTTGCTTAACAGGTGCTTGTGCCACTGAGCTATATCCCTAGCCCTTATGCTACGTTAATTAAGCCACAATAAAACTGACTTTTTTTCCAGTGTCAATTACCTGGACAAATGATTAATAGGGATAAATCTGTGATTTTAAGGAAATCTATAAGCAAATGATTCTAGGTGCACACTACAAAAACTAAAATTTTATTTGTATAAAAATTTTTATTTACGACCTGCAGGATAGCTCAGCGGTCTAAAGTGCCTGCTTAGGCAAGATTAGGCAACTGCAGAGACCACGGCAGCACCACATGCTGCGCCAGCCTCACCCCCAGGGCAGGCTGAGCTGGCCATAACATAAATAAATAAAGTTTATTTTAAAAAAGTTTTTTATTTAGAAACATAATTTAATGTTCTGAAAATACCATGTCTGTTTTTGTGTCCCACTCAGTCCTTTGGTATCTGCAAGAATACAAAAACTTAGCAACCTGTGAGACAAATTTATTAAAACTACTTGTTTTCTTCAGAGGCACTGAGGTACTCTTTGCAGTTTGCTAAAAGAATATACTTTATGCTGTGACCATCAAATGCAAGGCCCTATATATAAATCTGGGCATGGTGGTGAACACTTGTAATCCCAGCACTAGGGAGGCTGAGGCAGGAGGAGCGTCATGCATTTGAGATCCACCTGGACTATATAATAAGGTCAAGGCCAGTGTGGACTACATAGCAAGACCCCATCTCAAAACAAAACATATCCTGTTGGTGTATAAAAAAAGCATGAGCAGAAACCTTAGGATGGAGAGCCCCCAGGGATGCATACAGCTGCTTTAACAAAACGGAAAGTTTGGGCTGGTTGCCATGTTGTATAGAACAATCAAAATCATAGGCTGAGAAGTGATTCTAATATCATGATGGAGTCATATATTCTTAGATTGTAGCACCAGAAAAAATTCAGTCATACCCATGAGCTTCCTTTCAACCCCACGTGAGACTCTAAAGTGCTCCTCCGGGCCCTGAAGAGCTCCCGCGGATTACCAGCCCTGGGCAGCCAAGGTTCTCACCCACGGATACCTGGAGAGAGAGCGAACTGCATTTCCTTCCAGACCATGTACTGGATGGGACCTCGGAACAGGCCCGGGGCCAGCTTCCTGGAGATCAGCCCTCGGTGCACCAGCTCCTGCCTTCCTCTATCCAAGCTGCAGGGGACGAAGCGGTTTATTTCGAGACACTCTCTGGGGACTGAGGAAGGGCATCTGGAGGACCACAGGGAAAGGCTTACCTATACATGAGATTTGTGATGTCCTAAGAGAGGAAAGCAGAAAGGTAGGAGTCAGGCACCTGCTCATCAATTCCAGAAACCTCTCTGTTGGTTCTGACCACCGCACAGTTTGAGCATCTGTGCTTCCATCAAGCACAGGTGCTGCCCGGCTGATTTCCAAGGTCCTTCTCCCCTGCTTGCTTCTGCTCATCTACACCCCCCATCTGACCTAGGATAATGGCCCTTCCTGTGCTTTGACTTCCTAGAATTCCCTTTTAGGAGGGACAAGAGAGAAGCCAATAACGGGGTGAGTGCTTTGTTTTTGAGCCCGGGCCTCTTGCATGCGCTAGGCAAGTCCGTGCCACATGCCTGGCCCTTCTTCCCTTACTTTGAGGCAGGATTTTGCCAAGTTGTACAAGGTGGTCTGGAGCGTATGACCCTCTACCTTGGCCTCCCAAGCGGAGATTACAGGTGCCACCATCCCCGTGAGAAAAGTTATTTTTTACCCATGCTTCCAGAGAGTCTCAGAAAAAAAAAAAAAAAAAAAAGCCAGCAGCCATTCCAGGCCCTTTCCTCCTCTGGCTAAGCTGCTGAGGGGACAGTGTCCCTGCATGGTACCCAAGGTGGTTTCCTGTTTTTTCAGGAAGGCCAGCATACAATTGCCAAGAGCCAAAGATTGAGCACAGGCTGCCACATTCTTACCTTTGAGTACTAAATCTTCAAAGTTCTTTACAGAAAAAGCTGAAAACACCACGTACTGTGGTGTATGAGGGTGTGTTACACCACATACCACACTCCTAGCTTGTCACACCGACATCCACCGAACAGTACGGTGAGCCTGGGGACACCCCCCCCCCCCAATATAATACAGTTCCATTAGTGGGATTTGATTCTTTTTTTTTTTTGCAGGGGCGGGGGTCCTGGGAATTGAACTCATGACCTTGTACTTGCCAGGCAGGGACTGCACCCCTGAGACTATATCTCTGGCCTTTATTATCTCATGTTGTAGGAGGATGAAAGAAAAGCTTTCTGTGTAGCATAAGGCAAACACATCCTTCTGCTTTTTTCCTAGAGAAATTTTAAAAAGCACCACAGCAGCTCTGTGCTGTGTTTTGTTCAGCCCAGGTGGTGAAAAGCCACTGCCACAGGCCTCCCAGCCCCCACCATCATTATGGGCCTGACTCGCGGGCCTTCTCACCTTGAGGAATTCGAAGGCGTTCTGCTGCTCCATGCGGGCCTTGATGCTCGCCAGCATGTCTTTGGCGTAGACACAGTGCTCCCGGAGCTGGCCCAGGCTCTGCTCCATCTCCTCACTCAAGGCTCTCCCTTCCTCCCGGAGGGCGTTGACAAGGTCCTTCTCCTTATTGTGCAGGAACTGGTGCAGCTTCAGAAACTCCAGGGTCACGTGCTCCTGCAGATGCGCCTTGTCTTCCTGGAAACTCCCCGAGCAGCACGGGTATTACTGAGAGCAGCGGGTGGTGAAGGGGTCCCACACCGCTACTGCAGACACAACTTGGGGAACCCCTGCTAGCGCAGCCCTTCGGGAGATGTCTTCCTACTTTCCCAACGGGCTTAATAGTTTAGGATGACGCAGGCAGAAGTGGTCTCCAGGTTCTTCCATCTTAGTCACTGGTTCTGCTTTCTCTAACAAGCTCCCTGTGCTAGAATCACCTGAGAGTGTCACAGGCCCTTTTCCCTCCTCTTTCTGTGCTTTCCTTCTAGGTGGCGTCCTTTCCTCTCGCACCTTTGCACATCTCTTCATGATGCATTTCCAGCCTAGACCAGTTTCCGAGCCCCAGGTCCCACCACCAGTTGCAGTCTAACACTGCTCTCACTTCTAACCAGTTTCCTCCTCTGCCCGGTTATTTCCAGATGCCATGTTGAAGCTCCTTTTTATCTGCAACACCACCGCCTGTCTAGGCCCAGCCACTGCCTTGGCTCTTGGGAACCCCGTCACAGTCTTCCCACTGTGGCCTTTCTCCACCCAGCCATCAGAGATATTTGCAAATTGAAACGAAATGTCCTGTTTACCTCTCTTTAATGATACCTCAATATTCTGAGAAGTTTAAAGTGCCAACATTTCTCCACAAGGACCTCATGCCTGAGCCTGTATCTGCTTCAATATTACCTTGCTTAGAGTGGACCAACATCACTGTCCTGTTTCTGATGTAGCAGTCAGCTAACTTCCAGGTCTTTCTCTGTGCGCTTTCATCTTCCCACAATACTCTTATCCAGGACTATTTTTGTGTCCTCTTACCTGGTTCTCTTGGCTGCTACCCTTGGATTCTCAACCTTTAATAAATGACTTCTTCAGAGCACACTGACTCACTCCTCCATGTACATATGCTTAGTGTGCCCCATGTCATTTATAGGACTAACCACCATTATTGATTTATTGTTTTTTCCTTGTCTCATTTTCTCTGTTGATTTATTGTTATTGATGAACTGATTTAATTAATATCTCCTATTTCCAGAATCTGGCATAATAACTGACACACTCAATAAATATTTGCTGAGGGCTGGGGAGAGTGCAAGGACCTGAGTTCAATCCCTGGTTCCGCAAAATAAATAGAAATAAATAAATATTTGCTGAATGAATCAATGTGAACTCTGTATGGACCCATCCTTCTTTCCATCTGTCTTTACCCCAAGTCTACATATTTCTTCTTCTCCATGCCAAATTGTTGGGAGCGGCATCTTAGCAGCTCTCAGCAATTGATCAAGTATGTGTAGGTGGGACTGGGCCTCAGTACCTAAAACAAACAGGCTACCCCAGTGCTGAGAAAAACATCCTGTCTGGTTCAGGCTACCTGTTAGTTGCTAGGCAACCTTGTGTCATGTGATGCAAACTTTGCAAAAGTTTAAAGGATTGGTTTTTTTTCAGATCCCTACACCAAATGCCAGAGAAGGCTCTCCTACATAGATAACTAATGAAAACATGGCACCCCTGCTTTAGCTCCCCAATTTAGGGACTGATCTGCCAAATCTCTGTCAGTGTTGTTCTAAAGCCTCTGTGAGGTTGGAAATATAAGCAATAACTTTATTTAGTTTAGAAACTGCTAAGATCAAATCAAATTGGAAAGGCATGGAACTTGAGAGGTCTTGATCCAGGATTCCTAGTTATAAACCTAGGTAGCGCTGGGCATGGTGCTGCACGCTTGTAATCCCTGCACTTGGGAGGCTCAGGAGGATTTGTGTTAAGTTTGAGACCAGCTCGGGCTATAAAAGTGAGCTCAAGGCCAGCCTGAACTGCATAGTGAGACCCTATCTCAAAAGACAAAAAAAGGGGCTGGAGAGATAACTCCATGGCACAAGTGCCTACCTGGCAAGTACAAGGTCGTGAGTTCAAACCCCGGTCCCACAAAAAAAACAACACCCTATGAAGGAAATTCTTTTCCTTGGAAGTAGCAATTTTTAGTGGATTTTTCTGGTAAATTTTTTATTTTACCATAAAAAGACTAGACAGATCTAAGTCCCACTTAGTGAATCACTTAGTGATGCGACTGTCAAAGAAAATGGGCTACTAAGGGGGAAATTAATCTACACTGCTATCAACCATTGGCAGCCTGTTATGGGTTAAATCTAGAACGTTCCCCACAGGCCAGCTGATGGGCTTAGGAAGCGAAAGATGGATGGGGAAGGCCCTGACCTCACCTGTGGATTAGTTCACTGATGAGCTCATAGCTGAATGGGCTCTGAGGAGGAAGGGCTCTGGCAAATAGACGGTCATGGGGCTAGATTTTGCCCTGGTCCTTTGGCTCCTTCACTCTCACCTCTTTCTCTGATCTCTGACTGCCATGAGGTGGGCAGCTGGCCTCTGCCAGACGCTTCCGCCATGATGTTTCTGTCTCACCACAGACCTGGGGCAGTGGAGCCCAACAACCAGGAGCTGAAGCCTAGAGCTAAAACCTTTCCTCCTGTGTTTATCTCAGGCATTTTGCCACAGCTTCAGAAAGCTGACCTAGCCTGCGTGATGGTGCACACCCGTAATCCCAGCACTTGAGAGGCAAGATGGGAAGATCACCATGAGTTTGCGGCCAGCCTGGGCTACATAGTGGGTTCAAGGGCAGCCCAAATTACATAGTGAGACCTTACCTCAAACAAAAAAGCTGACCTAGACAGAAAATCACTACTGACAGGTGGAGTATTTGGAAAAGACAGGGAAGGCCTAGAATGCTGTAAGCAAAACTTGACAGGAAGTCTGGTGTGGGACAGGAAGTACGCTATGCTGATGACAGTGCACGCAGTGAAGAACGTCCTCGTGAGACGTCAGATGGGAACATGGACGCTACTCGGAATTGCACCCTTCTTGTTACGCTCTGTCCAAGAATTTGCCTACAGCTTATCCATGCCCTAAAAGTTTGCATGAGGCTCAAAGGAAAAGTAATGGACTAGTTTATTTGGAGAAGGAAATTTTAAGGCAATATAACATGTAGGCTGTACTGTGGGTATTGCCACTAGCTTCCAGCCAGATTAACAGTGGATTTCAGGAGCAAACAGCAGAACAGAAGGATTTAAATTATTTTCAGTTTGGCCAGAAAAGAAGGGTGTGTACAGCTGGGGACAAAGAAGGAATCATTGCAGAAGAGATTAGCACCATTGAAAAGAGCCCAAGAGGAGGGCATAGGGGTGCATGCCTGTAATCCCAGCACCTGGGAGGCTGAGGCAGGAGGATGACCCCAAGTTCAAGACCAGTCTGGTTTCCATGGTGAATTAAAGGCCAGCCTGGGCTACACAGTGAGACTCTGTCTCAAAAAAACAAAACAAAGCAAAACAGCCAAGTGCTTTGCACTGGGACATGAGAAAAAATACCTTGAGGGCCTCTCAGGAATCCGCAAACCTCGCTTGCTGTAGGTTCAAGGATGTGAATGTGTGCAGCCGTTAGCAAATTGGTTCCCTGGGATCCACTGAACCATGCTCACCTGTCCAGACACTCAAAAGCAGCTACAGCATGTCCTACCTACTGCTCCAGCTGATACCGTCCCTTGTGTCATCTACCTGGTACAGAATACAAGTGCTAAGGGATCATGATGGCTTCCACACAAATTTTAAAGAAAAACTTGGGAGGCCAGGTGATATGAGCAGTATGAGAATTACTGCAGTCAGTCCCTGAGAAGATGATATGTGAAGTTCTGAGAGAGAAACAAGATGCATTAGAGATGCCAGGAAATTAGAAGGGCTGGCGAAATAGCTCAATGGATTAAAGCACCTGCAAGCAGGCTCAGGGACCAGGGGTTCGATCCCGGGCCTGCCATGCTGCCGCCCCCCCACCCCCGGCGGATGGGGGGTGCTAAGATGGCAATTGAGACTGGGCATGGTGGCACAGGTCTATAATCCCAACTTTTGGGAGGCTGTAAACAAGCAGATCACTATGAGTCTGATCTAGTAGTGAGACCCTGAACGCCCTGTAGACCCTTCCCTAAAATATCAAAAAAAACAAAAGAAATTAGAGATGCCAGGAACATAGAACATCTGCCCAGAAAAGGATAGGCACTAAGTAGAGCCAGTTCAAGACCGTGGCCACGGGGACTGCAAGTGTCAAGGCCATAGGGGTGGGGCTCTTCAGGCTCTACAGAGTTCACGCTGTGCCAACACGTGCCTTGGATACTGAACAGGAAGCTACAGAATTTAGTATTTGGCTTTCTGGGGCCAACCTTGCTTCAGTCCAGTTCCTTTCTGTTACCCTCTCTCTCTTCCTTTTGGAACTCTGTTCTGTGTTGCCTTGGGAGTATATAACTTGCTTTCTAAATTTGGGGAGGGGGAGTGCTAGGGATCGAACTCAGGACCTTGTGCTTGCCAGGCAGGCGCTTGCACCACTGAGCTATTGTCTCCAGCCTACTTTTTAAATGCTTATAGGGGGCCAGCCAGATAGCTCAGTGGACTAAAGCTCCACTTAGGCGGAGTGCAGCGGGCCAGGGTTCAATCCCCAGTGGGCCGTGCCAGGTTGGCCCCCAGGGCACACTGAGTCAGTGACTGAGACTGGGCATGGTGGCACGCTCCTGTAATCCCAGAGTTTGGGAGTCTGAAAACAGGAGAATCACAACAAGTCCAATCTACATAGTAAGACCCTGTACCAATACATTTTTTAAAAAATTCTTACAAGGGCTGACAGTTCTGAGTTGCCTTGAGACTTTGGACTTGGATTTTGGGTAACTGTGGAAGTTTTAGGACTTTGGCAAATCTTAGAGATGTATTACTTGCATTTTGCACAAAGAGATGGATGTGAGGCTTTGAGGCCAGGGACAGAGAATTATGATTTGGATCTAAAAAGTCCCCCAGAGGCCAGCTGGTGGCTTCCATGAGTGACAGGTCCTGAGGACACTCACCTCACCAATGGGCAGTCCATTCATTGACATATTCATAGCTGAATGGGCTGTTAACAGTAGAGCCTAGCTGAAGAAAGTGGATTATGTTGCCCCAGTTACACACTGTCCGCAGTCCCTTCCTATCTGCTTGTTTTTCTTCTTCCCTCCCTGTTCTCTCATGTTTCTGTCTAGACTTAAGGGGGACAGGCGAACCACAGCTGGAAACTGCAGAAGCAACAAATCAAAACAATTGTTTACCTCAGGCATTCTGTCACAGCAGTGAAAAGCTAACACCGAACCTATTCCACAAGCATATTTCTTTCTGGTCTGTTTTGTCAGTTTTCTAATTGTGCAGCACGGGTGCCGTTTGGCAAATTGAGAATCTATGCACAGGCTCCTCGGCACTACCCCACCTGCCCTGCTCCTCCTCACCTTGCAAGAAGCAATAGCATCCTTCTGCTTGTTCCTGAGAAACTGAAGCTCCTTCAGGGTCGTCTCCAGTTCATCCTGGTAAATGGCAAGCTCCTCCTAGGAATGGCAAATAGTACTAACCCACGCCAGTGTGGGGAGACAAGGCTATCTGCAAAGCCCAGGGTGCCAGGCAGCAGGGCGCAGCTGTAGCTTAGTTCCTTCCTGTCTCCTGAGGAATTGTGAATAAGACTAAGACGGTCTCAGCCCTTGCATAGTGTGGACAGTGGGATGGATCCCCAGCACCACAGAAAATTGTGAGCAGCAGAAAACCTTAGCTGCATCTTACTGGCCAGCTGCACCAGTTTTGTCTTGGCAGCACCGGGGATCAAACTCGAGACCTTGCACTTGCTAGGTAGGTGCTTATGGCGCTAAGCTATATCCTTAGCTGCACCAGGTTGAAGAAGGCAATGGAACTCTGTACATTTTGTCTCTCTACTCACACCATCCTCACCATCTGCCCTTTAGCTTCTGTTGTCCTCACTTGGACCACTTGTTCTCCCCTCTGCCTGCCCACATAGGAATGATTTCCTATTTCAGGTCCTATCCCCTTCCTTCATGGTACACCCTCTATTTTAGCTTTCTCTAACCCCTTCAGAAATTCTACGCTGTTAGGAATTACAAATTCGATCCCTCAGTCCTACATTATCTCAGCCAGGTGTGGTGGCACATGTCTGCAATCCCTGACGCTCAGGAAGCTGAGGCAGGAGGATCTCTGGGAGTGTGTTGGAAGCCAGCCTGGGCTACAAAGTGAGTTCAAAGTCAACCTGATCTGCATGGTGAAACCCTGTCCCAAATAGACAAAGCACAGCTGAGGAATTAGCTCAGCAGTGTAAGCACTGGCCTGGCAAGTGCAGGGAGCCAGGTTCCATCCCTGGCACCACATGGCCACCGAAACCGGGCACAATGGTACATGCCTTTAATCCCAGAAGTGGGGAAGCTGAGACAGGAGGATCGACATGAGTCTGAGCTACATAGCAAGACCCTGTATAAAATTAAAAAATAAGCAGATAAAAAGAAAGAAAAAAAGAAAGGAGGGGCTGGGGATATAGCTCAGTGGCATAAGTGCCTGCCTGGCAAACACAAGGTTCTGAGTTCAATCCCCAATACCACAAAAAAAAATAAAAAATAAAAATAAATAAATTATTCTATGTTGTTTATGTTGTCCTGCTAGTTCTATGTATTTATTTATTGCATTGTCTTTTTGAGACAGGGTTTTGCCATGTACTTCAGGCTGGCTATGAGCTCACTTTGTAGCCTAGGGGTCTCAAATTTGCAACGATCCTCCTGCCTCAGCCTCCCGAGTGCTGGGATTACAGGCGTGCACTATCATGCCCATCTTGTCCTGTTGCCCCCACCCCACAACCTGGGGTGGAATTCAAGACCTTGTACTTGCCAGGCAGGCACTTGTGCCCGAGCTATCTCCCCAGCCCTTGTCCTGTTTATTTTAAACTTGACCAAGTCAGCTTAGCTCAAGAGCAGTCACTTCTGCCTGCATCTTCTTCTGCACACCGAGACTGCAGGAGCTGGCTAGCACCCTGCACTGCACCTTTCCCGTGAACAAACACTCAGGAGAAACTGCTTGGCACGACATTTTGTGTCTTCTGAGTGCAAGGAGATTTCTCATTATTATTTGGTTAAAGTAGTGCGGTGGGAGGGGCTGGGGAGATAGCTCAGTGCAATAAGTGCTCGCCTGGCAAGCACAAGGTCCTGAGTGTTTGATACCTGGTACCACCAGAAAAAAAAGGAGTGCGGTGGGCAGAGAGAGGAAGCCCCCCAGAAAACCCCCCTGGCTCCCCTGCGGGGCTGGCCAGCCCACCCACCGTGAAGAATCTGACCGCGTCTGGGATCTGCAGAAACTCCTTAGATGGGCCCATGGACAGGCGCGCGTCCTTGCACTGGAAGCAGACCAGCTTCCCGTCGGGCTTGCTGAACAGCTTCAGGTTCTCGCCGTGCTCCGAGCACTGCGGCTGGTCCTTGAGCAGCGGCAGCTTCTTCACCTTCTCCACCAGCTTCTCCAGCACCAGGTTGAACGTGCAGTTGCTGTACTGGCACAGCATCTTGCACTCGGGGCAGAAGGTCTCCTTGGCTTCCAGCCTCCAGAAGTTTTGGATGCAGGCTTGGCAGAAATTGTGGCCGCAGCTCAGCATCAGCGGGTCGCTGAACCAGTCTTTGCACAGCGGGCAGTGTAGCTCCGTGGTAATGTCCTGCATGGCCACTTTCGAGGGGATGCGGGCAACCGAAGGGCTCACTTC
>PVKN010038062.1:0-11130 GCA_004027915.1 Capromys pilorides
AAAGGATAACTATATGTGAATTGCCTGAAATCATAGAATATTGAGCTTTTTACTTTTAGGAAAGTATAAAACTTAAGAGGAGTCAAAAACTTTAAGGATTGTATAATTTTCACAGGGCAGAAGGCTCAAAAGCTTTAAGGTTTTGATCATGTACATATATCTATATAGTTCAGGGCAAATCCACGTCAGATTGAACGACCATTTCTGAAAGATTTCGATGGAGAAGGCCTCACTGCCAGCGCTCGCCAAATGTTTATGAGAGGAGAAGGTGTGGCATCATGATAAAGGAATCTTACCTCATTAGATTATGTATTCATTATTTATTGTTGTGCGTGTGTGGCCATCTCAGCCAACTCTGGGAGCAGAGCTCACACAGCATGTGATGCAGGGGATCAAACCGTGGTCCCTGCACTTCACTAAGCTTGCCTCAGCTGGTGCTTCAGATGACTGAGCTATCTCACCAGCCCCCCCATCAGATTATTTAAAAGGTGTAAGAATTACAATTTGGTGTTTGTGAAGGGGTACATTAAGAGACTGACAAAGTCTTGCTGTACAACAACAATACAGAAAACATGAGCTCTCCAATAATTCATCTCAATAAAATCAGCTACCTACATGAAGAAGAGATAAAGAAACTAAAGTACTACCTCATAAACAATAACAATACACAAAAATTAATTTGGGATGTTTTAAAGTTTCAAATGTGCAGCTTAAACTACATTTTAGAAAGTTATACTGAAGAATATCTGTAACTTCAGATAAAAATGAGTTTCTTAAGATTTAAAAAAGAAAATTATAAAAATAAGTGTAAACATTAAACTGAGAACTTTTGTTTATTAGAAGCCATTTTTAAAAGACCATAAATCACAAATACTTCATGAACTAACAAATTAATAGGACAAAGATAATCTATACAACAAATGCGCAGAAGACTTGATGGAATACTTCACCAAAAAAATCAATAGATCATAAAATTTTGTAAAGTTCCTCATTATTGGTCAGGGAAAGGTGAATTACAGGCACAGTTACATACTGTTTGGTACCTAACAGACTAGCAACCTTTCCCAAGAATGATAACATCAAATTTTGGCAAGGATACCAGGAAAAACATGTACACTGCTGCAGGGTAACAATCTGGCGTTCTCCAGTAAAAATGAAGGCATATTTTCCAAGAGACAGGAATGCCTTTCCTAGTAATGCATGGAATGCTTACGCACGGGCTACACACTGTGCTACAGGGAGCATCGGCCAAGAGTCCATAGCAGCGCTGTGTGTAGCAGCAAAGCCTCCAAAGGAAGCCAGACGCCCAGCGACAGGAGAATCTGTGAGAATTTTGGTACATTTGTAGCCTGTAACAGCCATGAGCATATGGTGATGAGAGAAAGAGAGAAAGAGAGAGAGAGAGAGAGAGAGAGAGAGAGAGAGAACACTGAGAGATATAAAGCAAATTATAGAAGAATGCAGGAGTAGGATTCCACTTAAATAAAGTTCCAAATTTGCAACTCTAAGCCCTGTACTCTTTTTGGAGCTACAAGCACAGCTGTGTGCGTGCCGTATTGCTCCACGTAGGCAGATGACTCCTGGAGTTGTACAATGCATATTCTTGAACGGTTGTACAGAGATTCAGCCATAGAAGCTGTGGAAAATGCAAGAAAATTGCAAACAAAAAAATTCAGTATAGCCTGGCATATATCTTAAGTGGCACAGTGTCTGCCTGGCAAGAGCAAGGTCATGAGTTTGATCCCCAGTACCAAAAATAAATACATAAATAAATAAGTAATTCAGTATAGTGGTTAAGTCTTTGGAAGGAACACTGATGAAAACAAGGACAGATATTCATGGCAGTTACAAGTCTTTACTAAATAATGCTGGGTGATATTTTTATTTATTGCATTGTTGTTTCATACCATGCATCCTCCATAATATTATTTATGTAACCAACATGTGATTCAAGCAAATTAACAAATGACTTGTTTACACTGTAATTTATACAAGGAATTGTGCAATGTAGCCCATGCTGTTACCATTCCAATCCTAGTGGGGGGTTTGTTTTGTTTTTGATTTGTTGTTTTACTCAGTAGGAAAAAAACAAATGGGGTGAGGGAAAAGAAAGAAAGAAATACACACACACAGGATGGCTAATATATTGCACTACTAATTTCTACTTGTATATTGAAGGCAACAGCTCATGCTTTTGACCACTGTTCCATGCCTGTACCTAGTAACCTGAACAACTACTTTGAAGACAACAATCAGCACTTTAACAACCATTGTTGAATTCTTCTTATCTTGCTTTTTTGAAATTTCTTATTCTTGGTAATTGTTAAAATCATTTTTTATTCTCTTTTTTCTGTAGGATCCCCACTGATTTCCCTCCAGCCTCCGTGACTGAAGCCTAACTTTCTGGACCACCAAATTCTGTCTTTTTCTCTTTTTTTAAATTTATGTATTTGGTACATGGTCTCCGTACACAGCTCTGACTCCTAGCGACCCTCCTGTTCCCAGCATCCCCAGTTCTGGGACGACAGGTGCACACCACTGCCAACATGCAGGGACTGGGTGGCTGATTCAATGTGCAGGGTCGGGGGGTGTCAGCGTGGTATGTGGTGCCAGAGATCAAACCCCAGTCCCCGCACTTGCCTAAAAAGCACTTTGTCCACTCAGCTATGTCACCAGCTCTGGACCACAAAATTGATGGATGCTAAGAGAGCTGTCTGGCACAGAGCAAGTGAAGACAAGCTTGCCCTGAGCACATATGCCTTGGCTTCTAGGGTACCTGTGGGACACTGAGGAAGTCCCTTCATATGCCTCCAGGTCCTTGTCTTCAAAATAGAGAAGATCATGTATAACTCGCAAGACTGCGAGGACTTGAACCCTCATGCAGCACTTTGGGTAGACAATTTGCAGAAACTATGAAAATATGAATGTTCTTATCACTTAATGAGCAGATCAATTATTTCAACTTTATTCCATTAAAATGCTTCTGAAACTTTACATAGACTTGTGGGCAAGGGACTTCTTTGCAGCATTGTTTTGGATGAAAAAAATGAAAAGCAGCCTTCAATGTGAGAGCTGTTAGATGAAAGATGGTACATCAGTGCTGGGGAATATACTACATAGCCATTAAAATGAATAAGGCAGATAACATATTGACAAAGGAAATTCCCTAAGATATGTGGATAAGAACAAAGATACGCTCATTCACATTTGTAGAGTCTGAAGCGCAGAGGAGTTCTGAGGCAGCAAGCTTTTCCCAGACAGTAGGAAGTAGAATGGATACAGCTCTCCCACATAGTTCAGTATTCCTACCGCAGCGCAGAATCATTTTTAAGAACCCTATCCATAGCTATGATTCCTCCTGTATACATGCAAAATTTTCCAAAATCATAACTGCAGTGATGAAAACATGATAATCTTACAGGCTTCCTGAAATATTTCCCTTTTTTATGATTTTGCTCTTATTTCCTTATTTTCTGAAAAGCTGAACAATTTTCAGAACTAACCAATGTTGCCAAAGTTTTCCCCATCGTTAACCAGCTCTTCCACAAAAGCTCCCTTTGCTATGCCAATGCTGCCTAGGTCGCCAAGGCCAGGAGCAGAGTCCAGATAACTTTCCCCATGCCCATGCCTATGAGGAGATGGGCAGGCCGCATCGAGGCCTAGCCAGCAGACCCCCGCCCCAGGCTGTCACCCACAGGGGGAGGTGGGAGCAACTCAGACATCTGCGACAGGCCTGACTCAAGACCCGGCCCCCAGTAGACCCTCATTAGCCGCCCTGTGCATGGGCTGAGTGCTGGTGACTGCCAACTGTGCAAAGCACCATCAAGGTTTATGCAACAGGACCCAGTGGGCAGCAGCTTGCCCTGAGGACATTCATGGAGGACACAGGAAGTGACGCCCTCGATGGTTAGAAGCTAGGCAGAGTCAGCCAGCAGTGCCTATAGGTTTTGCTGGATTCAAACAGCATGGACTACAAGTATTTTTTTTTTTTCCTAAATGGAGACTATACATGTTCTGTACAGATATTTTCCTGCTTTATTCCCTAAACAATAGTATATAACAGTGATTTGCATAGCATTTACATTGTATTACATAATATAACAGTGATTTTATATAGAATTTACATTGTATTACTTCTTATAACTAGTCTGGAGAAAACTTGAGGAATATGGAGTAAGTGACTAGATTAGATGTAAATACTATGCTGTTTTACAAGAGGACCTTGAGCATCCTCAGATTTTGGTATCCTAGAACTTTGATTTTGGGATCCTGGAACCAAACTCCTCTAGATAGGTAGAGACAACTTTATACACTTGATCTTCATACGGGTCTCACAAGGATCTTAGAGAGCCAGTGTTTGTACCTTGAATTTGTAAATGAAGTCTCTAGGGTTAAAGCACCACCAAGAACCACAGCAGCAAACAGAAACACCGAAATGTCACCCGGGATTTGGAAGCAGGTATATTTAATGTCAATGGGCTCTGATGGAGATTGATTCACAAAGTATCTGGCCCTGGTTTCTGGGGCCCCAAGACATATACAGTTTGTTGCAGAAGTAGAGAATTTGGTAGCTATTAATTGGTTATGTCTTACCTTATCATTACTACTGGCCTAAAGTAAAGCTACATCATATATATTACATAGTAAGACAAATTCAAACTCTGAGCAAGATCTAAGTCAAGGGAAGCATGCGGGTTCAGGATGCAGAGAGAAGCGATGCACTGTGAAAGCGAAGCCGTGGCAGACGATGAGTGGTCCATTTCATAAAGCCTAGAAAGCTCTCCTGCCTAGGCCATAGCTCCACCTAGACGCTCCCTCTGTTGCCCCAGGTGCTAACATCTCTGCCTACTTGACATTTCTGCGCCCCTTCCCAGGACTCTATGAGCTTCCTCTGTTTTGGAGACAACATACTTACATGCCATTTCCCTAGGAGACTCTGAGCTCGCTGAGGTAGCTATTTTCACAGGATTTTTGCATGTTCCTGAGATCCATCCAAAAACTGAGGTCAGCAGAAAATATGTTTACTGGTTTGGAATTTGGCTAGCAAGAGTAGAACATCTGGACTTGACCAAAATGGGAGTTCTGTGCAGAGTGGCTGCCATATCCGAGAAGATGCAGTGAAAATTATCACAATCTCTCCATTAGTGACTTATTCTCACCACCCACTTTTGCCTGTTAAAATGCCAATTCACAATGATGTGGAAATCCATTTCCACCTTTTGGAAATGGTACCAACATGATAGCATAGGAAGGCGGCCACTAGAAAAACCCAAGGGATAGAAAGTTGGTTTGGTAGTAACACACTCTGACTGCGAGGAGTCCGTGCCTCTCTGTGCTAAGGGCCAAAGAGATAGCTCAGCAGCATAAGCGCCTGGCTGGCAAAGGCAAGGTACTGAGTTTGATCTCTGGTACTGCAGAAAAGAACTGTGAGAAGAAGATGCCAGTGCTGCTAAGGCCAGAAAAGGGTGACACTCATCCCAGATAGCAGGGAAAACAGCAGGCTTTTGACTAATGGCTTTGTAGATACGCATTGGGCACCATAAACCTCCCTTGTCATTCTCTGGGTTATAATTCCAGCTCATTGTCACTACCACCCTAGTTCCTGCAGTAATTTCATTTAATTTTATGACTGGGCTCCTCCAGCCTTCCTAGGCAGATAAGCAGGCTTGACAACACCAAGGACAATGCTGGGCAATGATTTGTAAGGTTGCATGCAGTGTATAAACCAGCCAGATCAACAGCATGGAACAAGGAATGGATTTTACTTCTGGGGACAAGGCCCAGATTTCCTTTGAAGCAAAGTCACCCAGACAGTGTGTCATGGGAGCCAATGGTGTGCTCGCCAAAGGCACAATATGAACGAATGGGATCTGGCCACAAGTCCATCCAAGCAAACATGGATTCATTGCTCCCTGGAAGGACTTCATAGTGCCTAAGCACAAGGTCTTGAAAGCGTGGAGTGGTGGGAGAAGGTCCCTTGTTACTTAGCTATTCTGGGTGAGCTAACCCCTTTCTGAGCCTTCTCTTGTCCAAGCAGCCCTCCAGCTCCTGGAAGTGAGGCCACATGAACTCTAATACTTAACTTAGCTTGTTCACCTTTTCTGCAAACTTTTTTTTATGTATTTAGTACAGGGTCTACAGAGTTTCATTACACAGATCAGACTCATAGCAATCCTCCTGTTTTCAGCCTCCCAAGTGCTGGAATTACAGGTGGGCACCACCATGCTCAGCCCCAGTTGATGTCTCAACGCACCCCGGGAGTGGAGCCAACATGGCATACTGGGGATCAAACCCCAGACACTGTGCTTTGCCTAGGCAGATATCTGGCTGGCCCTTCTGTGAACTTATCAGGAGTAAACCTTAGGAATATCTCTTTGCCTTCTATCTCTAGGTTATAACAAACACTTGACCATAAAAGATTCAGGGCATATTTGAAGAGGCTGGAGGATCCTGGGGCATCTGAGGTAAAAACACAGCCTCTAAATGGGCCTGGGCTTGGGAAGGAAGTGTCTGGAGAGGAAGGTTCCATTTCTCTCTGGCTGATAATTGTCCCTGCCTAACTGAGATCCAGACACGAGTGAAGGACTACAGGTTACACTCACGGAAGGGCACCTGGGACTCACTGGGGAGGTTAGCAGTGAAATATAAACTGAAGGAAAAATATGAAAAGCACTGGGTGCATGAACAAGGTGAAGCTCTACCTCTGTTACCCTATGGAGCAGTGGCTTCTCATTTGAAATCTTGTAGCTGTGCTAACTCACTTGTTGTAATGTTATGTGTCAGTGCCAAAAGGAATGAAGAGAAGACCTGATGAAGATAGCGCAGAGGACTCACTGAGATTCAGCCCTCAGTGAGCCAGGAACCCCTGAAGCAAATCAGCTTTATACTGGGTAGTAAGCATGATCTTAGGCATAATCATTAAAGTAAAGGAGGACCACATGTTTAGTCACGAATGTGACCACAATCTCTATTAACTTCCATCCTTTTCCCATCATCAGTTTCACACAGGAGTTAACCATTAGCATTCCAAGCCAGGGAGAAAGCAACTAACAGAGAGCCCACGGGCAAAGCTGTTATCTATCACCTGGAGTCCCAGCTTTCCAGGATTTTCAGCAACAGACCACAACTGTCCCTGGACCCAATTCATTACACTCCATTTCTTGAATTGCCAACTAGGCTATGCTCACTTAAGAAGTTGTTATGACCTTTGCTCAGACATGGGGAAAAAAAAAAAGAAAACATTGACCTTGAGGTCACATTGACTCGAGCTTGGGTCCACATGTACAGAGCATCACCACCGGCCCTTAGGAGACTTGTGTTTTATCTTTAGTATGAGCAGAGGCATGTGGGTGCCAGAGTGGGGAGCACCTAGTGGGTGGGGATGTCCTGTGAGATCATTAGAGAGCTGAAAAGCTGCTACCCCTAGTGATGCTACAGCCACTGCGAGAGCACGGTGCTGAGCATCCCTCATGTGCCTGTGTCATGCTGGTGTAAATGAACCTACTACACAGACTGTCAGATAAACACACATACGACAATAGGTGACACACACAATAGTAACAATGACTGTGTTGGTTGTTCACGTAGTAACACTTTTTTTTTAATCATTATTTTAGAGTATAGTCCTACTTAGTTAAAAATGTTGATTGTAAAGAACAAACACCCTGTGTGATGCTGGCAGTAGCTTTGTCCATCTGGAGTTCACCAGCCCTTGACTGCCCAAGAGATCAAGGGTGGAGGGATGGACTGTACCACAAGGCTCTGCGGAAGTGTGTGCAGTAATGTTCACACCATGACAAAGTCACCTAGCAGTGCACTTAGCTATGTGTTCTAGGGCTAAAGCATGTACTGACAGCATGTGTCATTTTTATCAGAAGTTTCTGCTGGCTCAATCCACACCAAGTGGCCCAGACCTTCCCAGCTATTGATGTGTCTGAGACTCATGCGGAGCCTATCAGCAAGAGCAACTATGGGCATCCCCAAGAGAGCTTATGAAAAACAGTCCCTGATTAGAATCAAGCCCTCGCTGCATGAGGCCTTTGCTGCAAAGTAACTTCTATTTTTATAGCACAGCAGTTATATTTTCTAAATCAAAGCCCGGGTCTGCTCATGCAAGGAGGAACACGATGGAAACCCCATGCAGCAGCTCCCCCTGAGGTCCAGAGCCAAGAGGCCAGAGCAGGTTCTGGACCCGTTTGCAGACAGGCAGGTCCAGCTTCGCAGGCCTAGAACCCACTCCCAGAGCCATGACAGCACGCCACATGCCCCTTTTTCGCAGAGCACCTGCCATTCCATCATGCTCCAGTTGCTCCCTGCCCGTTTTTCTTCCTCCACCTGTTCTGCTAGGCAGGACCAGTGCTTTCATTCATGTTCTTCACTTCTTGGGGACTGCATTCTACCCAGGAGCTCTGAAATCTTTCTACTCTGGACTACTTTCTGTGGTCCTGTGTGGGCCATAGTTAGTAATCTCTGGTCTCCTGTGGGTTTAGTTCTTTCCACAGTCCATCACAAATCTGCTGGCTGTTTTCAACACCTAGATTTTAAACATGTGTTTCCTAGTTAAAAAAAAAATAAGAACCTTCTCTCACAAATAAAATCATGGCTATCAAATATGTGTTATTTTTTCCTCAGTTTGCAAATTTGCAAATGAGTCCTTTGAAAACAAAAGAAAATACACGATTCAAAGCAACCTTAAAATTTCAGCAGGGTTGCTTCTAGCTTTAACCTATTCGGATGGCAAAGAAGAATCGAGGAGCCGATCCGTTGCTTGCTCCCGAACATGCAAATCTCTCCCTCCAAAGTGCTGATCACAAAGGCCACCTCAAGAAGAAGCAATGCCTGTGTTGACAGAAGTGCAGTGCTGTGGCTGCGAACAAAGCCAAGTGCCCTGCTGCGCCAGACACTGTGCAGGTGCCGAGCACTCTGTGTGTGTCTATGGCAGCGGTCCCTCCCTGCCTGCATGGTTTTGCCTCTAGGGGACAATGGCAGTACCCAGAAATATTTCTGGTGGTCACAATTAAGAAAGGAGAGTTCCTTCTGGTATCAAGAGGGTAGAGACCAAGCGTGTCACTGAACATCTAAGCTTCCTGCCACAGTGAAGAATTATTGAGTCCAAAATGTCATTACTGTCAAGACTGAGGAGCTCCGGCATTCACATTTGCAATTACTACCCGTATTTCCCACATGGAGAAATAAAGGCCTAGAAAAGCTAAATTACTTCCAAAAGATCAATATTGCAAAGGCCAGATTCAGGAGGAGGTCAGTCTGCCTTACGAGCTCCGTGGCCAGCCACCACCGCAGCCCTTCATCAGGATGGAAGTGCCTTGAATCTAAGGTAAAGGAATAGGGGTGCTCTGTTTTTAGGATTATCTTAAGCTGTATAACGAAGCACACACCCTTAGAAAAGCAGAATGAAAAATGCACACATGCACATGACATTTAAAATCAAGGGTAGGTGAGATAGCTCAGTGCAGCAAAGTGCCTGCTTAGCCAAGCGTGGGGACTGTGGTTCCATCTCTGGTACCACGTGCCATACCATCTGATCTGTCCAGAGTCCAGGCACAGTGGCACACACCTGTAATCCTAGTACTGGTGAGGCTGAATGCAGGAGGATCACCAGGAGTCGAAGCTGCAGAATGAGACCCTGTAACAACCAAATACAAAAATGTGTAGAATTCAATAGTTAAATCTTTTTTTGTTCTGTACTAGGGATTGAACTCAGGACCCTGTGCTTGCCAGGCAAGTGCTCTATCTCACTGGCCCTATGGTTAAATCTTGGTTACACTAAATTTTTTTTTAGCACAGTGACCAGAGTTCAATCCCTGGCATGCTGTGCCAGCCCTGCCCCCACAGTTCATGAGATGGCAAGTGATACCAGCATGGTGGTATACGCCTGTAATGCCAGCACTTATGAGGCTAAAAACAAGAGGATCACTACGAGTCTGAGCTACATAGTGAGACCCTATAGTCCCTGTATTAAATACATTTTTAAAAAAAGAAAATACATTTTTAGAAAGTAGATGGTAAACTTATAAATTGCAATATTTCTACATTAAATTATAATTCTGTCTGTTAGCTTCATCAGTTACGCTAAATACAAATAAAATTACTTTGAAAGCTTACAAAGCAAAAAGTGGTGTGTCACAAATGGCAGTGAAGACCTGTACATGCTTTCTCATTATATCTCCAAATCCCTTTTTAATCCTTAATTAGCAGTCTGGCCCGCACACCTGCCGGTCCTGAACCCATCCGCTGTCCGGTATGACCCGCGTGCTTGCCAGATAAGGATCGCTGAACCTACCTCCATCTCCCGGCTCTTCCTGCCTGAGTTCCAGTCCCAAACCTATCCGCTATCTGGCCTGGCCCGCGCGCCTACCAGTCCCAAAACCATCTGCTGTCCGATCTGACCCGCACGTTTACCAGGTGGGGACCCCCGACCTGCCTTCATCTCCCTGCTCTTCCCACCTGAACTCCAGTCCTGAACTCATCTGCCTTCCAGTCTCACCCGCTAGCCTGCCAGTCCTGAACCCATTCGCTGTCCGGTTTGACCCGCACACCTGCCAGGTAGGGACCCCTGGCCTGCCTCCATCTCCCGGTTCTTCCTGCCTGGGCTCCAGTCCTGAAACCATCCACCAACCCGTCTGGCCTGCCTGTGCCAGCCTGGTAAGGAACCTCAGCCTGCGTCCATCCTCAGACTCAACTCCAGAGCTCTGACTCCACCCACAGTCCAGACCAACAAGGCCTCACAGCAGCTAGTGGCCCGAGGTGCAACTCAGCAGCCAGGCACCACTGGAGGGGAAGAAGCTGGGTGGATCCACAACAAACTCCCATAGGCGCTAACAGCATAACTTCACCAAAGTACAAAGATCACTGCCATACAAAATGATAATGACAAGGAGTAAGATGCAGTTGCAGGGCCCAAGCCTACCCAAATCAAATACAGGAGACAATACCATGGAAGAAAATGGGAATCATGCAGCCAAAAACTCTGAATTTGAGGTAGACCGACAACTACAGAAATATATAGAGCAGCTCAGATCAGAGATAACATCTGAAATAAAGAAAGAAATGCATGAATTAATAGAATCTGAAGTGGAAAAACAATTGCAGAAAGGTATCGAGCAAAGCAGA
>PVKN010038063.1:0-11130 GCA_004027915.1 Capromys pilorides
AAGGAGAAAGAGGGACAAGAGAGAATGAGGGAGAGAAAGATGGAGGAGGAGAGGGAGCAAGAGGGAGAGGAGGAGGAAAGGGGGATAGAGGGAGGGAGGAAGAGAATTCTGGATAACAGGAATGAAAACGAGTCATTAGCTGCAGATATACAAAGATGCGCAGGGAACACCAGGACATCCTTTGTCTATAAACTGAATGGCATGGGCAAAACATACCTGTCCCTTGGGAGAAAAAAAGTATTGAACTCACTTAAGAATACATAAATAGCCGGGGAGGTGGCTCAGCAGTGTAGGCGCCTGCCCGGCCAGTGCAAGGTCCCAAGTTCAATCCCTGGCACCAAAATAAATAAATAATAAAAAAGAATAGATGAACAGGCCAGGCCCACAGCCGACAGAGCAACTGGAGCAGTAGTTCAGAATATTACAAAACTTGAGCCTGAGGGCCAGATGACTTCACTGGCAAACTCATGACATTTGATGAAGGAATCATACCAGCCCGACACCAGATAGAAAAAGATGAGATGCCCCCTAACTCACTTTATGAGCTGGGCATTACCCTAATACTAAAACAAAGGCAAGACAGGGCAAAGAAAGGAAGCTAGAGACGCACGCCCTGGGCGAACACAGGCGGAAGCATTCTCCGAGGACGCTGGTGAGCTCAGTGCGACCGCGGGTACCCAGGCACCACCACCCCAGGACCGACGGGGGCCAGCAAGGGTAATATTTGAAAACACGATCACAGTAACTCACTATACTCTTACCTTAAGAAAAAGAAAGAAAACTGGGCTGAGGAGATAGCTTAGTGGCATAAGCACCTGCCTGGCAGGGGCAAGGTCTTGAGTTCAATCCCCGGTACCGCATGCCATGCCAACCACAGAACAGGCGTGCTGGGGCACACCTGTAATCCCAGCCTTAGGGAGGCTGAGACAGGAGGATCACTGTGAGTCTAACCTGTGCAGTGAGACCCTGTGTAAAAAAAGAAAAGAAAAACCGTGATCCCTGGAATAGATGCAAGAAAGTCTCTTTGGCAAGTTCAGTGTCCACTGTGACAGGAATCTCAATAACCCAGGGCAGCTTAACCAGGAGAGCCCCTTACCCTGGCTGGGGCCACTTAGCACCTCCCACAGCCACCCCGGGGTGGAAGTTTAACTTCTGCTGTTCCTGGGAACAAGGGAATGCCAATTTGTGCCCAGAACATTAAAGAATTTTCAAAATCAACACTAAGAAAGAAAAAATGGCCAACAAAAATTTCAACAGAAGATGTGAACATACATTTTACCAAAGATGATCTACAGGCGGCTCGTGCCTATACAGAAGCCCCCCTACGCCATGCGTTGTCAGGGGAACTAAAATTAAAGCCATGTTACTGATTTAGCAAACAAGAAAGAACAAGCCCCGGCCATTCCCAAGCACTCGACCTGGACCCTGTCCACACCCCCGGGATCCAGGAGCTGCGCCCCCCGGGGAAACATGTGGGCTGCTTCTAAAGGAGCTGAACACCCGCAGCTTGGCGTTTACCTAAGTGAGCCAAGGCCACGTGCATGCAGGACCTCCCTGCCGGTGGCTGTGCAGGCTTACCCACGAGCACCCCAAACTAGAGCCCCAGGTGCCCCTGCCCTGCCCCCAGCTCTGTGCATCCGTGTGATAGGAAACCACTCAGACACAGGGGAGGAGGCTCCCGGTCCGTGCCCTAGGACCTTGGGGGGAAGAAGCCAGCCCGAAGCCACATGCGTTGACCCTTCACAGAGAGAGGGAACTTCAGAGAGGCGGACCTAGGACAGTGGCTGCGGCTGGGCCGGGAGTGCGCGGGCAGCAGGGGACTCTGGGGAGGGGGACTGCTCCTTGTAGCCGAGCAGAGGGTACAGACCAGGAGTTCATCAGAACCGCTGGGACTTGGTGGCCGAGGGGCTGGCCTTACAGGACCGACAGCTGAGGGCTGGCCTGAGGTGACAGGGCCTCAGGTCCCTGGGCCCAGTACCATGCACGCCTCCTCTTTTGCAGGCTCCTGGACTCCTGCTCCAGACAGCCTGCTGTGGGTGGCTGCCTCAGGAAAACACCTAAGGGTGCCGGGCACCCATGCTCTGAAAGGCACTCTCGGGCCTTCCCACGTGAGGACCTGGACCCCGCCCTTCCACAACAGGTGGACACAGATCCTGTCCCCAGAGCAGTCCACGAGAAGCCCGTGGTACCAGCACCCAGGACAGGGCTTCCCGTGTCCTCTGCCCTTGTGGGTGAGTGAGTCCTCTTGCCCTACCCCTGCGGTTGGCCCTGCATGCCACGGCACCTTTCAACACTGCCTGTGACCATGTGAGTGGGAAGCATGCTCTGGGCCCTTCTGCTGTCCTTTTCCTCTTGGGGACAGGCTGCCCTGTTTGGGGACGCTCCACCCGGCAGCCTGCTTCCAGAGCTGCTCTGTGTCACCACAGCGTGACAGAAGCAGACACAGCCGATAGGTCTCAGGACAGGGGGCTCCATGGGGACTGCTGCCTGCAGCCTGCGAGTGACCCTGTCAACCTGTCCCTTGAAGCCTTGCTGTCACGGGAAGGACCCCAGCTCAGTAGGGGAGCCATCAGAAGAGAGCTGGCGGAGCAGGCGGGGGTCTCAAGTCCGCCCCAGCCCTGGAGCTGGCTGCGCCCTGGGATCAGGGTCCCCCAGACTGGAGGTCCTTCCCTTGCCCCAGGGAAGCAGAGCCTCATGTCCCTGCGTCCTGCGAGCGCTGGGTCCAGCTGCAGCTGCCTTTCCTGAGGACTCCGCTGGCATTAGTGGAAGATGAGATCTCCACCATGCAGGGCCTGGGAGCCCTGCTCGGCCTGAACCCAGGGCTTCGGCTGCTGCCCATCTGTGATGATTTCTATCTAGGTGTCCCCAGGGCCTCATGCACTCCTAAGTGTATGTATTTTGGGGGGGGGGGGGCGACGGTGGCTGCGCCACCAGGAGTCCGCTGTGGCTGCTGAGCGCACCTGTGTGTGAGGCACCTGTCCAAGGCTGCTGTGGAGCATCCGGCGACTCCTCTGGATGAGCCCGGGGCTGGCACGGTGGAGTGGCCAGCGGCTGGGGTCCAGACCGCACAGCCCTGGGACGCCAAGGCTCCACCTTACAGAGGTGCCAGTGGGTCACCCCCGGGCGCTCTCTGGCAGCAGAGCCAGGCTATTCAGGGCTGCTGGGGCCGGAGGTCCCCTTCCCCCGAGGCCCTGCCTGGCTCCTGAGGGCACAGGCCAGGAGGACTCCTAGACGGCATGGAGACTGCAGGGTGGTTCTTGGGTCGATGCACGAGTCAGCCTATCTTGGTTTGCCGACAACTTTGCCCCCCGCTTTCTGCCCGGCCACACAGCAGTGTCTGGAATGAATGGGCGTTGTTCTCTCCTGAGGCCCTGCTCAGGCAAGTGTTTGTGGAGAGCCTGGGGTAGGTGGGGAGAGACACCACTGCCAGGGGAGCTGGCTCTGCCCGTCTCACTGTGCCCCTGGATGTGACCCAGGCTGGCGGTGCCCTGCACATCTGGAAGCCACCCCGCCCCGTACCGGGGAACCCTCCCCTCCTCGAAGCTCTGCCTCAGGTGGCCTGAGCTGCGATCCCAGCTCTCCATGGCTGCGTGATTGTGGGTGACAGCCTCATCCCAAGCCCCACCATGCTTATGAGCACCAGGACAGTGACGGCCAGTGTTCAGGTCATCATGATGAGGTAAAGGCTCGTGCAGTGCCTGCCACGGAGCCACGTGTGCCCAGGATCAGCCCACAGATCCTGCAGACACTGCATCCGTGGTCTGCGTGCACACACCCCCTGTGGCTCTTCTCACCACCACCGCATGGTTCCCTCTTGGACCTGCATAGCACGGCCCCAGCCTGGCAGCACCTCAAGGGGGGTCTCTTCAGGGTTTGTAAGTGAGGGGCCCCTCCGATGGGGCTTCTTGGCTGCAGGACCCTGGTGAGGAACCTTCCGCCACAGTTCTGTCCCCACCAGGAAGCATGGGGACGTGGGCTGTTCCTATGCACTCACCCCCTTCCACGGTGGTGAGCAGGTGCCTGTGGCCCTCCCTGGGGACAGCGTGGCTTTCTTTAGCTTGCGTAGGACCTCACGGATTCAGCGTAGCTGCCGTCTCACTCTATTATCGCTGTTATTTTCACACCCACGTTGTTTCATCACGGACCGATGGGAACATCTTCAAGCTGTGTCCTTTAGAAGTGTTTTGCTTTCAAGAAGAATAATAATCCCTATTACTCCTTCAGGAGGCAATCTGGGGTCTGCCCAAAGCCGTTCTCCTGTGGGGGCCCACAGGGCACAGTTCCTGAGCTCCCCTCTGTCTCCTCTCATCGCGTCCCTTGGCTGTGTGGTGGACCCCCTGACCGCCCTCCTTGCGGTCTTTGAGGGGTGCAGGCCTCACCATGTTCTCAAGGGCCAGGCGGAGGGGACAGCGGCCAGGTCCCCGCAGGACACAGAGAGGCGCCCAGGGGCTTCACCTCCCGCCCGGCAGCTAGGAGCGAGGCCACGCTCATGACGGTGGCTTCTTATTTTTGTAATTCTTTGCCTTTGGGTTCATTACCAGGAGTTGAAACGCAGGGCTCTAGCTGCCCCCGGCACCTGCCAGAGCCACGCAGCTCAGACTGCGCGTGGCTGGGGAGGCTGTGGTCCAACCACACACATTGGGGGCTGTGACTTTCTCAGGCTGGCCCCCCACTTCCAGCCTTTCTGGGCCCACTGCCAGGAGGGGAGCAGAGGTGCTTCCAGGAGACACGGGGCCATGTGTGGTCTCTGCAGCTCACTGGACACCTCCAGGAGGCCCTGGCCACGCCGGGCCCATGCCTGAAGCCTGCAGTGGTGCAGTGAGCACCAGCCTAGTGCCCAGGGGGTGGGTGGTGTCAGGGCTCCTGGCCAGGCTGGCAGGATCCTCCAACAAAGGCCAGATCCGGGTACCGGAGGCAGCGCCTGCAGAGCGCCCAGGGGACCCCAGGTGACGAGGGACTCCACTGTCTCAGGGCAGTTTCTCAGCTAGGTGCGGCTCCAGTTCCACCCGGACACTGCCCTGTGCCCAGAGCCAACGTCCCAGACACGCATGTTCTGGGAGGGCTGAAAGCATCCGATGGCTAAAATCCTCCCATTGGCCTCTGGTGCTACAGAGGCAGGAGATGAACCCAGAGCCCCTCAAAATCTCCCCTGAAAGCACAGGAGTCTCAGGTACCCTCCTGTTGCTGAGAGACGACACCCAGCACCCACAGCCTAACGGAGGAGAAATGCCCATCCTCACCTGGCCAGCTGGCTCCATAGCAGGGAGGCGTGGCAGAGGGGCCTGGCAGAGGACAGCTGCTCAGGGCATGGCGGACGGGAGGCAGGGTGAGGGGAGGAGGCAGCGACCGCGCCCTCAGCGGCCCTTCTCTTTCCACCAGAACCCATCTCTTTACAGCAAGCCTGCGGTGAAGGCCCCATAGTCCAGCAGGCCTGCACAGGTCCCACTGGTGAGCACAGGTGGCTCTGGGGAGACATCTAGACCTGGACCACAGCAGCGAGCCACAGTTGCCCCTGTCCCCAGGCTGCACCGCTGCCGGCCCTCCCCCTGGGCGTCCCATCCTACAGGCCTCCAGCTGGGTCCACGGAGGTCGTCCACTGTCCGACCTTTGACTTGGGAAGCAGAGCCCCCGGGCGATACCAGCCCTGCTTCTTCTTTTCACTGACTTCCTGTTAAAAAGAATCAATCAGCCAGGCTGAGTTTGCCATGCTATGCCAACTCCAGGGCTTCTGGGTGGCATCTTTCCAGGTTCTGTGCCTACCTCATCCCCATCCTGCGCATGCCTTGGCCCTGTGTGGTGTGGGAAAGGTGCCGGGAAGATGTGGCGGGTGCCACCTGGTGAGCGCCTCCTGCAGGGAGGAGGAAAATCGTGACTGCTTTCACTAGTGGTCGGAATTTCACTGAGTCTAATAAGACAATAACAAAAAGAGAAGTATGACTATGCACGCCTTTTGAATTCTATGGCACACACATAGTTTTTCAGAGGCCTAATGAAAAGCTAGTTTGGTTACACAAAACAGAATAAGTCCACGTGAAGGAGCGTTGCATCCTGTCTGCACTACACAGCCACGGAAACCCACATGTGGGTCCTCTTCTGGTCCACGTGTCATTGGGTCAGTAATTTACCCATGACTCTGCAGCCCTGAGACCATGACAAGAGCCACACCTGGGCTGGTGGCGACATTCCTTTAGTCTGTGGGGCCCACCATACTGGAGACGTGGTCTCTGTGGCCCTCTTGGGTCAGTCCCCGAAGGAGGTTCCCCAGGGTGCCACACTCAGCAGGGGTGTTATGGTTTGTGTCTAGTTGTCCCCCCAAAGCCTCATGCAGTCACGGGGCGGGAACTTCTAGATTTTGAGATTAACTCATGATTCACTGGGATTATTGGTGATCCGAGGATGGGACTATGGGTCTGAGTACTGCTGGGATTACGGGTGTGGCCTGAGGTGGATAGCTTGAGGCAGAGAGCCTGAATGTAATAGAAGAGAGACAGAGAGACAGACTTCTCTCTCTGTTGCCTTTGTCGCTATTCTGCCACCATGAACTGCTGTTCTCTGCCATGTGCCAGTCGGCCCTGGAAACCTTCAGTAACTGAGCTACATAAACCTTTCCTGCCTTTATTTTGGGTGTTGGGTATTTGTCCCAGCATGGACAGGAGTGTCACTGAGACAAGAGGGCTTGGAGATTCACAGCCGCACATGCAGGACTGCGGGGGGTTTAAAGGTGCATTTGTAGTTTTCAAATTTCCTTTCTTCTGTGTGGCTGGGGGTAAGCTGAGGGGTGTGTAAGGTGCCCCGACAGTGCAGAGGGTGCCCTGGACCCCACCTCTGTGCTTGGCACACAACCCCACGTCTGAAAGGCCCTGGTGTGGGGCCTGGGGAGACTGTCCAGGCTCCGCTTGCACTATCTTTGATACCTGATCAGATGACCCGATTCTGGGGTGAGCACCAGGTGGGAGTGGTGCAAAAGGGTGGTAAGCTACCAGTTCCTGGTGGAGGGTGTTCCTTGCTGCGGAGCAAGAGTCCCATGCATGCACACGCACATGCACACGCGTGCACACGCATACACACATGCACACAAGCACAGGCACACGTGCATGCATGCACACGCACACACACGTGAACACACGCATACACCCACACACACAGATTGCACGAGCTAATGCCTGACATCGGCAGTGTCAGAGCACCGCCTCCAGTGCGCGTGCAAGATGACTAGTGCTGTCTTTCTTTTCCTTTTTTGGAGACAGGGTCTCACTGTGCAGCTCAGGCAGACTCTGAGCTCACTACGTAGGCGAGCCCGGCCCCCAACGCACAGGGATTCCCCCGCCTCAGCCTCCTGAGTGCTGTAGTGTGCGCCACCACAGCCAAGTGGGCTGCTGGCTCTTACGCGGAACTCATTTCATTCTCTTGTGTTCATTGTCTCTGCACAAAAGACAAAGAGCTCTGTCCCACTGTGCATGTAAGCACCCCCCCCCCACTGCGTTGGTTTCTATCTAGTGGCTCCCCAGAGCCTCATGCGCTCCTAGGTGGGCTTTGAGGAGGCGGCTGGGTCTGGGGGTGGGACACTGCACCTCAGTGCCTTGGCTCATAATGAGGTCAGAGCTGAGTGTGACCTCGGTCGCAGGATATGCGTCATTGGGGTGGGGAGGCCCGGAGAGGCCTCTCTCCCGGCTCTCCTGATCTCTCCCTGCTTCCCCCCCCCCGCACCCCCCCCCCGGGCAGTGAGGGGCTCCTCCTCTGCTGTTCTTGCCTGTCGTTGGGCCAGCTCACTGTGGATTAAACCTCTATAGGTCTTGAGCTGGGCAACCCTGGCCTCCTTAGAGTTGTGGGTGTCAGGTATCATGTTTCAGGGAAGAGAAAGTCACCAAGACACAGGGGCACAGTGTCTTCACTGTGACAATGCCAGGAACAATGCCAAGATGACTGACATATCTGCCAAAGGTTGTTTCACATTGCCATGTCCCTCTGGTCAGTGGGTGTATAAATTACACCCTGCTGGGTCTCCATGGTGTTTTCAAGTCAACTAATAAATAGCTCAAGGGAGGCACAGGCAGAGAGCTCCCATTCTTGGCCAACCCAGCTCTTGCCTTCTCAGATTTCAAACATTACTCTTCCTCAATTCAAGACCCAAGATCGGAGGGGCTAGGGAGATAGCTCCATGGCACAAGTGCCTGCCTGGCAAGTGCAAGGTCGTGAGTTCGAACCCTGGTCCTGCAAAAAAAAAAGAAAGACCCAAGGTCAGGGCTGGGGAGATAGCTCCATGGCACAAGTGTCTGCCTGTGCAAGGTCATGAGTTTGAACTCCGGTCCCAAAAAACAAAAACAAAATCAAGACCCGAGGCCCCGTGCACATGAGCGCATTTGCACATGGTTCTTGGCACTGCCGGTCCCTGCTTAGAAGGCAGGTGGTCGCCCTGCACTCTGCCTGTGGGTCTCTCCTTTCCACCCTGTGTCCTCTGATCTTGCCAGAGCCAGAGCCAGTATCACTGTTCTCACAGCCACACAGAATAGCTGATGATTTGTCCCCAGCAGGCAGAGGTGGACGAGGTCACTGTGTCGCTGTCAGAGTGGTGGTCAGAGCAGGCTCCTGTGCCTCCGTCAGCGTGGCTGGACACGGCCACGTCTCCCTCCCAGGCCATCGCACTATTTCCCGTTCTGCATTAGTCTCCTGTGGCTGCCATTACACAGCCTGGGAACCAGGTGGCCGAGGCTACAGGAAGTTGTCACCTCATCTGTGGAGGCCAGGAGCCCAGGGTCAGGGAGTGGACAGCTCGGGGCTCCTCTGTGCTCAGTAGGGCAAGTTCTCCTAGCCTCTCCTGACTTCCGGGGGCTGGTGTCAGTGCTCAGTGCCCCTCCACTCACAGACCCGCCTTGACCCCGATGCCCAGGCCGCCGTCTTCCTGTGGGCCTGCCTTTCTTACCGGGATGCCAACAATGTTGGATTGGGTACACCTTACGAACTACTTCATCTTCACTGGACTGCAGAGACTGTTTCCAGTGGGTCACAGTCACGGAGGCCAGGGACAGATCAAGTGACTAGCGTTCCCATCTTCTTTAAGCCTGAATTCTATTGGTTTGTTTGTTCATTTATTTTATGGCTGGCTCAGCCTGCCCTAGGGGTGGGGCTGGCACAGCATGTGGGGCCGGGGATCGAACCGCAGTCCCTGCAGTTGCCTGAGCTTTCCTAAGCAGGTGCTTTAGACCACTGAACCATCTCGCCGGCCCCTGAATTCTATTGAACAAAAAAGAAACCAGACCTAACGGAGTGGAGGTGCAGATGCAACGCCCCGCGCACACGTCGCTGCTGCTGCAGCTGCCGCAGGTTACTGCCCGGCTGAGAGCCTGCAGCAGCCCGTTTTCCCTCTCAGTGCTGTGGTCAGATGTCTGAATTTGGCCTCACTGGGCCAAGTTAGGTATCAGCGGGGCTGACTCTTCTGTGGGGCTCTAGAAGGGGAGTCACGTCCTCGGCCTGTTCAGCTTCCAGGAGCCACAAGGGGGCGCTGGTCCACGGGCGATGTGGTGGTAAGGGGGGAGGTCGGCTTGGCAGGCCTTGGGCGCCCCTTGTGGGCGTGCCTGTGTAGGTCATGGGGCACCGTCTCTGGGTGGTCTGTCTGGTCCCCCCATTTCCACCCCCAGCTCTGTTCCCCTGCTCCGCTCCCCTGCTGATACCCTTCTACTAGGACGCTTCTGCCACAGACTGAACCCTCATGAGCTGCAAGCCACAAAATCCTCTCCTTCGAGGTGTGGGTCCCGGGCACTGTGTCTGGCGATGGGACAGCTGCCTAAGAGGGGCAGGAGGAGGCCACAGTGGCCATGTGACCAGGGCAGTAAAGGCCGTCGCTGGAGTTCCTGGCCAGAACAGTGTGGCTGTGGGGTTTAAAGGGCAGAAAAATAGAGCAGCATGCGAGGGGACAAGAGCCAGGCGGCTCGGGTTTGGGCCCGTCGTGGCTGCTCTGTGCAGGCCAGGCCAGTCTCAGCATGCGTCCTGCTGGTGGTCCAGGGAATGCCACTCGTGAGCAGGAGCGGGCCCCAGGCCAGCACTGGCGTGCAGAGCCGCCAGCTAAGGCCCAGGGCCGCTGCTCTGCAGACTGGGTGCCCTCTTGACTGCACCAGAGGCCATGGGTGCAGGCGCCACCCAGCACCTGCCGGGGGCCATCAGGGCTGCCCCTACGAGCTGCGTGTCCTGTGCTGTAGAAGCCTAAGCCACTGTGAGGTTCTGGCTGCCCGGCCCTTCACCCCCTCAGCTGCTGGGCCCTCACTTCCTGCACCCCTGGTGATGCTGCGGTCTGGGTGGGACCCCAGGCAAAGGGCCGGTCACAGCTGCTTCCTTTGGGGCTGGGTGGGTGGTGAAATGTGCCGGGAGAGGAATTGGGCAAGTCCTAGCCATGCGCATCCCTGCATGCCCAGGTGCCAGGATCGGTTAGCGGGCTCACCCGCAGACACATGGAAAGCCAGCCAGCCAGGCAGGCAGCCCCCAGGGCAAGAGAGGGGCCCCTGTCGGATGACCGTGGGCTGAGCCCACCACAGACCCACGAGAAGCAAGCCTCTCCTCTAAGTTGTGGTGTGAGGTATTTTGTCCCAGTGATGGGAAACTGGTGGAGACAGCACATGTGGTGTGCATGCGCAGGCATGCACCGCGTGTAAGTGTGCCTCAGGGTGGGTGTGCACACGCGTATGGGTGTGTACATATGTGCAGGAGGCCTGTGTGTGTGTGTGTGTGTGTGTGTGTGATACACACAGGTGTGTGAAGATGTGTCCATCTATTACGTATATAGCCATTATCTGCCTGTCCATCCAGCTACCTGCCTGTGAGCCTATCATCCAGTCAATTAGCTATCCATCCTTCCATCCAATAAATTATGTATCCATCCATCTACCTATTTGTCCAGTCATCCAATCACCATCCATCCATCCATCCATCCAATAAATTATCTATCCCTTCCTCCCCCCTCCCTCCTTCCCTCTATCCATCCACCTATCCATCCATCCCTCCATCCATCCACCCAGCCTCCCACCCACGCAACCATCCATCTTCTCATCCATCCATCCATCCATCCTCCCATCCTCCCATCCATCCATCCATCCTCCCACCCTCCCATCCATCCATCCATCCATCCTCCCATCCTCCCAT
>PVKN010038064.1:0-11130 GCA_004027915.1 Capromys pilorides
CTGAAATGCATTTTCTTCATGGAATTGGAGTCATGATGTCTGATAAGAAATTCAAATTAACAAAACTGAATGACACATCCCGCATCACCAATTCCTCAACATCTCCCTGTCCTTCCAGGATCCCCCCTAAAGTGAGGCCACGCAGCATGCTCTTTGGTAACAGATACCATTGGCTTCTGTGCAGAAGGTCAGTGGCTGCGGTTCCAGGCCTCCTAGCTTCTTCAGCTGTCGTGCAACGCTCTGGCCTGCGGCTCCTCAGGCTTCCTGCCAGTTGTCAGCCCTCAGACGGGCTTCGACACACTTGTATAAACACTCGGTGATCAAAGTCAAATATTGAAAACAAAAACCTTGTAAAAACACAGGGCTGCAGGACTCATGTGGCTTTCCTCACGCTGATGTTTTCTGCGCACAGCTTCCACTCGTTTCCAGAAAGAAGTGGTTCTCAGGGATACGCAGGCCTTGGGGCACCTAGCAGCGCTTTCCCTGCCCTCCTCTGGTTCCTACAATAGCACGCGTTGCTCCGCTTTCCTAGGGAGCGCCCAGGCCTGCAGCCCGCGTCTCAGATCTGCGATCACGCTGTTGAAGTGTCGGCGAGCCAAGAGCAAGCCGGCCATTTCACTGCGCTGTGAAAAGTGTTATCCTACCTGAGCGGCGAGCTTTAAAATAAAGAATGATAACAATAAACAGGTAATGTGAAAGCCAATGAGTTTCTTTAAAGCTTGAGACCAAAACTGCAGATTTAAGTGGAATAAAACTCACAGTTTTTGAGAGCAATATAAAATATACTTCCTCCTATTTCTATAATGAATGTGTATCCGATTCCAGACATTTCTCCTTTTCTCTTTTGATTGGAAATTCAGAAATGGAACTAGACTTGGAGAGAGAGAAGTTAGACACATGGATAGGAAGAAGAAAGAGAAAAATAAAAGTGAATAAATAGCATATCCCATTTCATTTATGTAATATTCCGTTACCTCTCAAACACTATTAAACATTTTAGAATGGATATTGGCATAGTTTACATCCATTCAAAACTGGAGATCCTAAAGCCATAAAGTAAAGAAACAAATTTCTCTTTTCTAGCTACTACTCAGTTCTTTCATACCGTGTTTTATTTACTGTACAACCTTGAAAGCACCCCCTGGTACTTTCACGTGTGCGTGCGTGCATTTTGGCGTCCTGTTCTTTCACCTGTCTTCCCACTGTTACTCATGTCTGACTGAGGACAGTACATGTCACCCTGTGAGATGGAAGATGGAAGCGGGGGGGGGGGATGTGGGGTCACTCTGGAAGCTCTGCTTAGATTGCGGCCCCGTGTGGGGTTCATAGGCCTCATCTTTATGATGCTGCTGCCCAGCTTCCTCAGTGAACTGAAAGTGCTTTGACGTTGCATGACGGACTGCCCCGAGAACAGCAGCTTAAAAACTCCAGGTCATTGCTTTCTTTATCTGACCCTACTGGCCATGGTAGAATCTATTTTGCCTTTGTCTTTAGTTGGAAGAGACAATGTAGAGAATTCCACAGAGAGCACGGAAGGAAATAGCCAAGCATGGCAACCCACCACACACACAGATCCCTCTGCTGTCTGCAGAGGGTTTTCAGAGCTGTGGAGCACGGGGGCAAGACAGCATCGCAGAGCTCCGCGGGGGCCGCAGGCTAGTCATGGTTCAGATGGCAGTGTTCCCTGAAGGCCCGCCTGCTCACAGCTTGGTCACCAGAGTTGCACCAATGCAAGGTGCTGGACCTGTTGGGAAATGGGGCGCTGTAAGAGGCCTGTGGGTGCCACCTGAAGGGAACGTGGAGCCCAGCTCTCTTTATGCTCCCGGCACTGGGGGTCAGGCTTTCTGTGCCAAATGCACACTCACATCATGATCTGCCACCATCAACAGAGGTCTGAGGAAAAGGAACCCTGGTCCTGGGTTGGCCCTAGAGTTACGAGCGGAGGAAACCATTTCTCCATATAAAGGAGTTGTGCCCCTTATTTCACTATAGCTATGTGAAGCTGAGCAACACAATGACAAAATCTCAAGGATTCTTTTAAAAATGGAGTTAAAATAGCCACAGCTAGGACCACGGAGATTGCTCGGCAGTCTAAGCACCTACCTGACAAGCACCAGGACCCAGGATTGATCCTCAGCACCACATGCTGTGCCAGCCCCAGAAGCCCAGGCAAGCCATGCTGGTGGTCAAAATCGGGCACCGTGGCACATTCTTACAATCCCACTACCAGGTTGAAACAGGAGGATCACTATGAGTCTGGGCTACCTAGTGAGTACCAAATATATTACAAATAAAATTTTAAAATATCCACAGGAACAGCATTACACTGAAAAAGGACTGGCTATCTTCAAGTCAGTCCCAGATTGACTGTAGGGATCCATTAGTCTTACTGCAAAGGGTTCTACCCTGGCAGTAGGAATGAGAAAGATAGATAAGAAGACGAAAAGCTGGGCTAGGTGGTTGCCAGTCTGCCTGATGGCCAAGACTAACGCAACACACACAAAATTGACCCTTTATTTATATGTCTGCAAAGTTTGTGTCACGTGACACAAGGCTGCCCAGTGACCAATAGCTGGCCTGAACTGGACAGGATTTTTTTTTTTTTTTTTAACAAGATGTTTTTCTCAGCACTGGGGCAGCTTCCTGCTCCAGGCACTGAGAGCCAGTCCCACCTACACACTGTTGATCAATTTTCTGGCTTCCTGCAGCTCCCAGCAATTCACCTCAAAACTAACATTCCTGACCCTTCAGTGTCACATGCGGTAGCAGTATAGAATGCTTCTAATAAATAATAATAATGATAACAATAACATTTTATAATAAAAGTGAAATTCATTTTCATTTCCAGCGAATACACGTGTAAACTGACGCAAAGTAGTGACCGTAATAACACAAGCCACAGCAGACTCCATGTAAAGGACAAGTTTCTCTGCACCAGAATGCAGCAGCCGTTCAGGATTATTAGTCTTACAGAGCCTGACCGCAGGCCGAACGCTCCGTGCTGCAGCTTAGACTCACCTCAGCCAAGTCCCATCAGCTGGTCTGTTCAGGCTGAAGGTCAGAGTCCAGTGCAAACCTTTGGGGCAAAGAGCCTGGGCAGATGCCAGGGTTTTCTTTCCTTTCTTTAAAATCGTTTTTCCTTTTCTAATGGACATAGAATGCTTAATGGCAGTGGCGACAGAAACGTGGCCTCAGATTTTCTCCAGCCTACCACCACCACCACTCCTCCAGCCCCACTGGATTCATTCGATTCTGGGCAAGGCCTCAGTCCCCCAAGTAGCTGCTGAAAAATTATCACGAAATTCTAATTTCTCTGAAGTTATGCACGTAATTTTTGAAGGCAGAACAATTCCACCGATCCAGGGAAGCACGGCCTCGGCGGGCACCTGGGAGGTGGGGACTAGGCCTGGGTGGCCCTCTGTTCCTCATTACAGCTATGCTTCCATTTACCTGCGCCACAGGACTGCCAACCTGCTCTGTAATTCTCAAACCCCCTTGCAGGCTCTGAGCCATCTGCTCAAGAAAGATCCTGAATAATAAGATGCCAACCTCTCCAATACAGCTTTAGGGCCCCGTGGTGCCGCTGCCTGCCGGTTGGCTGGCGTTCTCCTGTGTCAACAGCCATGAAAAGAAAAGAGTAGACGGTGAAATTGTCCTTGGCGTGTTCACCCACTAATGCTTAAAGACATCATAAAATGGCCACTTATTCTCCGGCAGCGCTCAACTGAAACGTTCCGATGTTTTGGCGACTTCTGGAGGGAGAGTGTCACCTGTTTGTGGTAGGCCACCAGGGAGCTAGAGCTCCTCAGACACATTCCACTTAAACACTCACAGCTTCTATTTGATGATCCATTCTCATCTGAAAAGGCAGCTAATTCCTAAGCATAGGCAACAACATCCCTGGCAGAACCAGGGTGCACACAGTCTGTTGGTTTCATTGGCTTCGACACGGAAAGCATGGGGTCTTTTTTCTTTGGCTTCCACTTTAGTGGAGATGGTGGAGGGGACCCAAAGAAAGCATTCGCTGCAGTGCACACGGGCCGATGGCGTCAAGGGGGAAGTGTGACACCAGCTCTTTCCTCCCTGCTAGAGAATATTTAATTATGTCATTTGCACACTTCTATTTTTCTAGCTTTCTTTCCTCCCAGGCCTTTGTTAGAAATAGGAAGAGAGTTGTAACTAGCATTAAACTATTCTTACTATATACCAAACACAGTGCTATGGTAGTCTTTATTTTCAGTACCAGGAATCAAACTCAGGACACTGTGTTCACCAGCCAGGCACGTGGAACACTGAGCCATATACCTGCCCCAGGGTAGGAAGGCTGTATCACATGTTTATGTTTTGTCAGTGCCTATAGAAATCATGTTACCGATTGCACTATAGTGGAGCTGTTAGATCTTTATTCTTTTCCATATTTTGAATGGATAGGAAACTATTGACATAAGAGACCCCATTGTTCCTATTAAGTTTTATTGCGAGGGGTCTCACTAAGTTGCTCCAGCTGGCCTTGAACTTATGCTGCTCCTACTGCGCACTCCTGAACAGCTCAGTGGAAAGCTGTGTACTGCCTCAGAACCCCACATCACATTCTGGGACACAAAGAGGCCAACGGCTGCTCACTGGGGACACTTCCTGTCACTTTCTCATCTGGTAGTCAGCCTGGGTCTAACCAGTTTCACCTAACTAAGGAAAAGAAAGCTCAGAATAACGTAAGTAAGTGTTGGATGACAAAGCAGGTCTTGGGGCCCTAGGTCCTTTTTCCATTCTAGGTGTAATTATCCCCCTGGGAGCACAGTGCTCCACTCTCTGGTTGGAATTATAGTTATACAGGAAGATTGAGAGGCACTGACACTCTTTCTGGACAGGAGAGGTGACGCAAGTAGGACCGTCAGTCACTGATAATTGTGTGAGATGCCACCTCAGAGAGCAGTGAGCAGACAGACCCATCTACCAGACGAGGCATATGAGGCGTTCTATGAAGAGAGCGCACTGGCGGCCGTGTGTGCCGGGTCCTGAACATGCTGACGACTGCTCAAGCAGGCCAGGTGCTTCCAAGCCCCCTAGTGTCTGCGAAGGCTGCTCTGACTTACTCATGCCTCTCCTCCGCTTTCCTGCCTGCCCAGTCTTAATGCTTTGCTGGGAACATCTCCTCTCCTCATGTACTCAGGCAGCCCCTGGTCTATCAGTGAAAACCTCTGCTTGGAGATTTTCTTTCCCATACATGAAACAACAGCAGAGAGAAGATGGAAACATCAGAGCCATCACCACGAAACTTTCTCAGCGGAGGCCTGCGCTTCCACAGTTGTCAGCTCTGAAGAGTTCTAGTCTGATGTTGCATATCGATTCCTTTTCTTTGTTTTTTTTCTCCCTGTTACAATGATTATTTTGGTACTTGGAAAGTAAGGAATAGGAAAGGTAGAAGACAAGAGTTCTACAAACAATGTGATATTGTAAATAATATTTTCATTATGACTCATAAAGATTCAAGTAAAAATACTTACTTTTTTTAGGTTTCATCTTTATATCATCAGTTTAAATCATAGAGCATTATAGTTATATGTTGTGATGCTTACTGTATTCTCCAGTGCTTTTGGCATCAAAGTCTTAAGTCTCTCTGCCTGTCTCTGTTTCTGTCTGTCTCTCTGTCTCTGCCTTTCTCTACCTCCCTCCCTCTCTCTGTCTGTTCCTAACTCTCTGTCATTATCTATGTATCTATCTATGTATCTATCTATGTATCTATCTATCTATCTATCTATCTGTTAAAATTGTTACCACAATGTGAACACAATATTCAAACAAGGAGAAAATGCAGTATTTTTCAAAATACATGGGAGCAATAAAAGACTTGCATAGAGAATATATAAAGAACCCTCAGTATTCAACTATGAAAAGCAAACAATCCTATTAATAAGTGAGATAAAGATCTGCATAGATAGATAGCTTGGCAAAGATGATACACAGATAAAAAATGATCATCTGAAAAGATGTCCCTCCTAATTTGTTCTAAGGGAGATGCAAATTAAAACAGCAGTGATCCACAAGCACAACCCTATTGTAATGCTAAAGTCCTAGAACAACAGCTAAGGTTCACAGTAACCAGAACTCTCACAGTTGAAAGAACAAAGGGTAGCTATGCTCTGAAAGGCATCTTGGCAGTTCCTTGGTTTTTCAGTGCTAGGTTTGAATTCACGATCTCGCATTTGCCAGGCAGGCACTTATGTTTCTGAGCTATCTCTGCAGCACAACATTCTGCCCTGTAGTTGAGCCCTTTCTGCCTACCATGTATCTATGTGAACAGAGAGCAAGCTCACAGGGAGGCATGGAAATACCTGCAGCAGCTCTGTTCATACTTGCAAGAAGGCGAACCAACGACGATGACCCTGCATTAGTCACAAAGAACTTTGGGTCACCCAACGTGTGGATGAGTCGGAAGTGTCTGCTGCTGAGTGAAAGAATCAAATTTCGGAACAGCAGTCACCGAGAAGCTGGGCGCGGCGGCCTCACGCCTGTAATCCTAGCACTTGGGAGACTGAGGCAGGGGGATCAGTGTGAGTTCGAGACCCGCCTGGGCTACAAAAGTGAGCTCAAGATCAGCCTGAACTGCATAGCGAGACCCTGTCTCAAAACGACAAAAACAAAACAAAACAAACAAGCAGTCACCGAGGGCTGCATGAGTACACACGAGTGCCATTGGCGTCCCGGGCTCCCTGTGTGTCCAGGTCCTGTACTCCTTCCTGCCTGTCCTAACATGAGTCCCTCTGCTCCGCCCCATGCGCCTGGCTGCGAAGCTCTGCTTCCGCCCAGGCCCTGACTCTGAGGCGGCGGCATGGATTGCAGCATCTAACGCTGTAAACTGAAACTCTGTCCACTTGAAATTGTTCAGGTCCAGTATTTTGTCAGAGGGTGAAGACCTCAGAGCTACGGGGCACCGTGACCCGCCCCTGCCCCTGTGGAGTAGCTCCCGGTAGCTCCTCAGGTGCCGTTTCGTTTCCACTGGACACACATCCACAGCTGCACCCGCCGGGTGGTACGATGGGCCTATTTTCTCCTTCTTGAGGAGCTTCGATTGTTTCCCAGCTGGCTGGACTGACTGACAGCGCTACCAGCGGTGCATGAGTGATCGCTTCTCTCCGCACCTAGTGCTTGTTTTTCTTCATCTCGGATAATAATCACACCCTAACTTGTAAGAGGCGGCATTTCAGTGTAGTTTTCATTTCTATTTCTTTAACAGGTAACAACACTGAACATTTCAGAATATATTAATGGCCCTTTGTATTTTTCTGAGAAATATCTATTCACATAGTTTGGCAATTTGTGAAGTTAGGCTAAGTTACGGTGATATTTTTTTGAGATATTAAGCCTCTGTCAGATAAATATTTTGCAAATATTTTCTTCCATTCTATTCGTTGTCACTTTTTTTGTTTTGTTTTAGATTTTTTAGGCAGGGTCTCACCATGTCATGCAGGTGGCCTTGAACTCTCTTACGTAGCCCAGCCTGGCCTGACACTCAAGGTGATCTTACTACCTCAGCTTCCCACGCTCTGGGCTTACAGGCGTGTGCCCTATGCCTGCATACCTTGTCACTTTTGATCATTCAGTTTGCTATACAAAACCCTTTTACATTTATTTACTTACTCACTTACTTAGTATTTTGTACAGGGTCTCACTACACAGCACAGACTCATAGGGATCCTCCTGTTTTCAGCCTCCCCAGCACTGGGATTTAAGGCGTGCCTCATTATGCCCAGACTCTGGACGGCTCAGTGTGACCAATGTGTGGCTGCATTTTACTTTAAAGTAATCCAAGTTGCCGTACTTCTTTTTCCCTGTGCCTTGGGGGTCCTATGGACACCAAAATTCATTGTGTGCCCCCACGTCCTGACACATTCCCTCTTTCTGTTCTTCCAAGAGTTTTACCTTCATGCCTTAGATTCAGGTCTTTGGTCCATTTTCTTTGCCTGGTGCAGGAACAGAAGAGTCACCCTTCAGGGTTCTTCTCAGCGACCTCCGGGTTGTCAGCGCTACTTACCAGAGGCAGCTTTTTCTCAGTGTACCTTCATGGCGTCCTTGTCAAAAACGCATTGGCCGGAGGTACGCAGGCTTGTTTCTGCACAATTGATAATGTCCCATCAGCGGATGTGTCTGACTGGGTGCCAGAGCCGTGCTACCTTGGTTGCTGTGCCTCTGTCCTGCATCCTGAAATAAAGCGATGCCTAGGTCCCAGCTCTGTTCTTTTATTCAACATTGTTTTTGTCACTCAAGCTCTTTTGTGCTTCGGAATGAGTTTCAGAATTTTTTTCCCCTTTTTTGATGAGGATTACATTGAAAATGTAGATCATTTGATTCATACTTCTTCAGGCACTTAAAGGTCATAAAGAAAATTTGAAAAGTTCTCAATCTGGAAAACCCAAAGAGACAGGAGAAGTAAATTGTAGTGATGCTTCAGAAAAGATCCTGCAACATGAGAAATATTAAGTATCTGGGCGCACATGGCAGCGATGCTGAGGGTTCACAAAGGCCATGAGCAAGACAAATGCAGTAGAAAGCAGGAGGCAATTTTTGGCGACAGACTTGGGGGACCTGGAGCCCCGGGACCTCCAAGGGGCCAGCAGTGCTCTGGGAAAGCAGTACGAGCTTGCACAGTGGGGTTGTCTTTCTAATCTTCTTTCTCTGCAAATGTGAGAGACACAGGGAGGCCTTGGCCAGCATTCACATGAGGTAATAACGCTACCAGGAGTAGGGCGAAGTGCTTGAAAAGAAGAGAAATCATAATCAATTGTGAATATTAATGAGTACAAAAATATTGTTTTATTAACATGACAAATACATTACAGCATCACAAGCTATAGGGGAAAGAGGGTAGGTATTCAGGGCATTCTTTCAACTTTTCTACATATCCAAGATTAATCTGAAATGAAAGTTTAATGCAAGCTTTTAAAATATTAATGTGATAGAATAAAAAAGAATATTATGCCAACTATTACCCCTAACATTCAAATACATGCTATGTTGGGAAAGGTTAAAGAAGGTTAAAGAAGCCCTTGTTAAGCACCGCATAACCCAGGTGAGCGGCCGTTGGATACCAGCAGACAGGGTGAGCCGTGGAGCTCTCCTGCAGGAGGGTGAGCACTTCCCCCTGCTCTTGGGAGCATTATTCCCTCATGTGAACACTGGCCAAGGCCTCCCTGTGTCTCTCACATTTGCAGAGAAAGAAGACTAGAAAGACAACTCCACAGCGTGAGCTCCCAGAGAACTGCTGACACCTCAGAGGTTCCAGGGCTTCAGATCCCCCGAGTCTGTCGCCAAGAATTGCCTGCTGCTTTCTACTGCATCTGTCTTGCTCATGGCCTCCGTGACCCCTCAGCATCGTTGCAATGGGCGCCCAGAAAACTTAAGCACAAGAAACAAGCTGGCACTTTTGTCAATGTTCCTTTAGAGGTGACTAAAATGTAGGAAGAATGTTGAAACTGATATTGAATTTTGTAGATTCACAACATTAATAAAGTGTCCTTTGTTACCAGTGCTAGCGCTGCCACATTTAGGGTGCATTCACTTGCAAATATCCACAAAAAGCTTCCTGAAAAATGAATAGCTGAAAGGAAAGCACTTTCCCATCTTGGCTGTCACAAAAAGGTCCAAAGCTGCTATTAGTTGGAACCACGCAAAGAATTGTGGGGACGCTCCCAGGTGAACCACTTAGAGTTTCTGTGCCATTGTAGAGTGCATTGTTCCTCTGGGTTCAGGCTTGGTGATACCAAACTGGAACATTCTGCAGTGATGAAAAGACAAAAGCCACCATTAGGGTCAGGTTGTGCTCTAGGAGAAGGGTCGTGCCAGTCAGCTCACATCTCGGCTTTCTTGGGCTACTTCAAAGACCGCACCTTATTCGTATTCCTGGGGCCCTGGACAGCTGGGAATAGCCTACATTCACTTCACGATGCAATTTCCTTCCAACTTTTCTCATTTCTGAAGGATCAAGATTTCCAGCTCCCAGAAATTTCAAGACATAACCCATGCAATGTATTAAAAAATGGCCAGGAATGGTGAAGCATCCGTGTAATCCCAGGTTTTGGGAAGCTGAACTAGGAAAATCACTGGGAGTTCAAGGCCAGCCTGGGCTACAGGCTACAGCCTGAGCTTAAGGCCAGTCTGAACCATCTCAAAAAGATTTTTAAAAGAAGGTTTATATTTAAATGCTGTATCATTTTAAAATCATTTTAAAATATCATTTTAAAATAATTTTATAGATATATGTGGGTTAATGATGGCAAAACAATTCAGTGAAATAATCTGTATCGTAATGGATGAATAAATGAAAGCTAAGAAGTCATATGGGATGCTGGCCCTTCTTATGGAAAAAAATAATTCTAGCATAGGACCGCATGCAGTTGCCTTCTCCTGGCAATAAGCATCCAGGGCCTTGAGTAATCGTGAAATAACCAACAACAGCAAGTTCTCAAGCTGCCAAGAAGCAAACAGTGCGTAATGCTGTGGCGAAGTATTCATTTTCTCTCAGATCTTTACAAATGGGCACACGTTACCCAGTGAAGATCTAACATTTCGTTAAGCAACCATGTCTAGCTACCTGCCTCGCCTGAGAAAATATGGTGAAGAAAGCTAGTAGCACATGAGTGAAAGTATCTTTTGATAAAAAAGGTCTTTTGACAAAAGGGAATTGTTGTCAGTGAACAACTCTTGGATGAAGAATTCATGCAAATTATACGGTCAAAGTTATTAGCACATTTCTAAGCTTTGTACATTTATTGGGGAGGTTTAATATTTCATGACCTAAGAACTAGTTTTAATATCTTCTCAGCCAAAGCCTCTTGAATAAATTACCAGTGCATATGCACAGTTCAATTTTTAGCATTTTGCTTTTAGTATTGGGACTTCCAGAAGTGTTATCACGGAACTGATTCCCTAGACCTCAGCGCCTGAACAGGATATAAATAAGATGTAGTGTGAAAGCACCATCGATAAAGCCAAGGAAATCTTGTTTTGAATGCTCCTGTGTCATTTCACACTGCATCAAGTAAGGACAGTGGCATCCCGAGTCCTTTCACAAGTCATTGGCTGTGTGTCCCTAAAAGTTCCTAATGGCTGAAGTTTAAGAAAACAACAAGTTTG
>PVKN010038065.1:0-11129 GCA_004027915.1 Capromys pilorides
GTAAAAGATGGTGCTAAATTATTGGGAAATTAAGGAAATGATCTATGTGGGTTTACTCCAGAACTTGGAGCCAATAACCATTTAAGTTTAGGAAAATTTTCATTTTTAAGAGGCATAGCATCATAAATTCACTGTATGGCCACTTACTCATCTATTAGAACCCTGAAAATATAAAATGTCTTCTACATGGATTAAGATATGTGGAAATTTCCATGTATAAATTCATAATTTAAAGGCGTGTCTGTTTTGGATTGATGAGTGTCTGGAGTAACAGAAATTTCAGTATTTTTTCTTTGCTGAGGAAAAAAGAAACCTTTTGTGTTGTTATTCAATACTTGGGATAGAATTCAGGGCATTGTGCCCGTTGCATGCCAGGCAAGCACGCTATCTCTGAGAGACATTTTAAGCCTTACTAAATCTTTTTCTTATTCTATTCACTTTGTTGTTCTTTTGTTTGTTTTTGTTGCTAGAGATTAAACCCAGAGCCTGACAAATATATGAAAAAATGTGTTCAACATTTTAGCCAGTAGAGAAATGCAAGTCAAAAGCACATTGAGATTCCAGTTCACCCCAGTCGGAATGGGCATTACAAAGAATCCAAAAACCATTAACTGTTTGAGAGGCTGTGGGGAAAAGCAACTCTTCTACCCTTTTGTTGTGGTTTGTGTCTAGTTGTCCCCCCAAAGCCTCACACAGTCATGGGACAGGGACTTCTAGAGTTTGAGATTAACTCATGATCCACTGGGATTACGGTTAATCCAAGGATGAAATTACGGGTGTGAGTACTGCTGGGATAATGGGTGTGGCCTGAGGCAGACAGCTTGAGGCAGAGAGCCTAAATGTAATATAAGACAGGGAAACAGATTCTCTGTTGTCTCTGTTGCTCTCTCTGTTGCCTCTGTTACTATTGTTGCTGTTCTGTCACCATGAACTGCTGGCCTCTGCCATATGACTCTCTGCTTGGATCCAGTTGAGTGTGGACTGAAACTTCCACTAACTGTGAGCTAAATAAACCTTTCCTTCCTTCATTTTGGGTGTCATGTATTTGTCCCAGTAATAAGAGAAGAGTAACTAAGACAGCTTCTATGAGAATGGAAGTCAATATAGTTACTGTCAGTGCCTAGGCTCCTCAAACTAGCCCAGGTGCTAAGGAAACTGGTATGGAGACGCCTCAGGAAACTAGAACTAGACAAAGCATGTGGTCATGAGGATATACAGAGATACCTACATGCTCGTTTTTCTATAAATTATTTATTTGGGACAGGTTTTCTCTAGGCAGCTCAGACTCATAGCGATCCTTCTGTCTCAGACTCCCCAGCACTGGGATTACTAACATGCATCACCACACCTGGTTTCCGTGGCCAGTTCTGCATGATGCTGGCATGACATGTGATACCAAAAATCAAACCTGAGTCCTTGAGTTTGCCAGGCAGGCACTTTAACTGCTGAGCTATCTCCCCTGCCTGTATTTCCATTTTTAATGTGATGCATTTCACAATAGCCAAGACACGAAACCAGCGTGGATATCCATCAACAGATGGGTGAGCTGAAAATGTGTTATATATACACAGTGGAGATTTACTCAGCCATGAAATAACCAACCAGTGCAAGGTGGAGGAAGATAAATGAATCTGGAGATCTTCATGTTGAGCAAAATCCACCAGACTCAGAAAGACAAATATGTGCGGAATGTGAAAATGATGACAAAAAGTAGGAGAAAAACTTTTTATTATAGACAAAGGAGATGAGGTGGAAGAGGGCAGTGGCATTAGAGCAGGTAATGGAGGAAAGGTGTGACCAAAATTCATTACATACCTAGAAGCTTGAGACCCCTCAGTGTGAAACTAGGGCCTGTGGGTGAGACAAGGGGATCGACAGGAGAAATGATGACAGTGGACCATGGGCATCTGTGTATCTACCACTGTGCAGCTCCTCATCCTGTAGTCTAGTATGTCCCAGGAAATGGGAAAGAAGCCACACACAAAAATAAATTTGGCTTAGAATTAAGCTTTCAAATCACTAAAACACAGCATTAAATTATGGTCTATAAACATAATGATGCTTTTTGGGTTTTGTGCCATTGATTTATAAAATAAAGTTAAAATTATTAAAGAGCATTTTCTTATTTAAGCATGTTTTTTTTTTCTGGAGATTTTCAAAGCAAAACGTTAGATATATTAAAATACACGCTTTTGCAATACCTAGGTGAGTATATTGTCACTAGGCTATACCTTAGGCTCTCTTTGTTTTCGCTCCGCCCCAGTACTGAGGTTTTCCTTGTGAAATGAGATTTTCCTATTCCATTTGATTTTCACAACTATTCAAGTATATAGATAACTCCATATATAGATATATTTTTTTTTTGTTTTTTGGTATCAGAAATTGAACTCATGACCTCTTGCTTGCTAAGCAGGCACTGTGCCTGCTGAGCTATATCTCCAGTTCAACTCCAGAGATCTTATTCTCATCTTAAAATATGAAAGCTTTAAGCATGTAAATAATTAATTAGATATATATTTAATACCAACTTTAGAGTCAGTGGAATTAATGCCTTCATATATATTCATGTAATATGCTTTTCTAAACACAAATATACAAGCTTCTCTGATAGCTCAGTGAAGGGCGTTCCTATGTTTCATGTCTGACAACCTTCAGTGAGCTTACAACCGGCATGGACGTCAGGAGAAGACGTACGTGAATACTTGCGGAGCATAATGCCGGGGACCAGGAAGTAAAAAATGTGCTTCAGAGTGTACTGAGGGGAAAAGTATCTTTCCAGTCTGTGGTTACTAAGGTTAAAGATAGTAACCATAGAGAAGATGACGAAATTTAGAAGATGAATTTTAATGGAGAAAACACTGGAAGTTGAAAAAGGATGGGTAAAGACATGAGGAAATATGAAAAATTGGAGATTTCGTGCTTCCCAAGAACAAGGCCTTGTCACTACGTGGAAGTTGTTAATCCATGATTGGACCCCAAAGGAAGCTCTTTGTACTCATTTAAACAATTACTTTAACCTAAATACATACCAGGGGTAAATAAAGTAACGATAAAATCACATGAAACATTATTATCTAGTGATTAAAATGAATGGGGCACTCTATAGGGAGTGAAGTAACAGTATTGACATCCGAAATGCCTTTAAGAGGAAAAGCATTTTTTTTTTTTCTTTTCTGTATTTAAGACAAGGTCTACGGGGTTTCACTGCGTAGATTGGACTTGTAGTAATTCTCGCGTTTCCAGCCTCTCAAAGTGCTGGTATTACAGGTGTGCGCCACCACGCCCAGTCTCTGTTGCCATCTCAGTACCCCCCATGGGCGGGGCCAGCACGGCAGGCCAGTATTGAACCCAGCCGCTTCGCTCTGCCTAAGCAGGCACTTTAGTTCGCTGAGCTACCAGGTCGGCCCTCCCAGGTTGTAGATTTGTATATATGATAATATATTTGTTTAAAATGAGTTCAAATAAAAACTTTATAAATATTTAATACAAATTTTATTGGGTATGCATATAATCACAGAACAGAGAAATTCAAACAGCTTCTCCTAGAAAGAAATTTAAGTATCTCAGAATAGAATAGAATTAGAGGTACTTGCTTTTTGTGTATAATGAAAATTACGTTATATGCATAAGTTACCTGGTATAATATGGAAACTACAAAGAGATTTTATTTAATGGCAAAAAGTAAAACAATAGGAATTGTATTGCCAAATTCTGGCAAGATACGTGACTGGTAAAATCAGGAATCAGTAGAGAACAAACTTTAGGACTGAACATTCAAAGATTTAAAGTGAAGCACTTTGGGTCATTGTTTATGTGGTCACGCTAAGAAACAGGCATCTGTCTTTGATGCCAAGCAACCGGGCGGACACTGAGTGTGCGACACTACCTGTTAACAGCATCAGTGTCTCATCACAGGAAGTTTCCCGCAAAGCTTGCCTCCAGGGTCTGAAAGGTGCCTGAGTCGAGCACAGGGCAGCTTTGTCAGGTCCTGCGGAAGCTCTCAGAGATGATACAGGGTTTTCCGTTTCAGGGATGTTTGGAAGACCTCTGTGGGTTCTCACATAGAATGAAAATGTCCAATCTTCAGCCTTTCTGTAGGGCCAGGTTTGGGTAGTTCTCTTTAGCATTAGATCAATCAGTCCCATACTTTGTAATTTACTTGGATATTCTCATCTTCCTTCTTTGCTCAGTATCTAGTCTGCTTTCTTGAAAAGCATAATTAGGCCCAGATGTTCTCACAGGGGCAACTGAGTTATCAGACAAGATGTGGTCATATTTCCAGCAACATTTTATCCCTCAGTTGTCCACTTATCTTATGATTAAACATGACAGTACTGTATTGCTCAGTTCTCTTTGCAACTAACACAGTTGGTCCTGGGAAAAGTGTATGCCATCACAGAATTCAGCATAGAGCACCGAAAACTGGGTTTCAACTCTATTGAAAACTTCCTCTACTAACATTTCCTCTCGTGATCTCAGTACATCACGAGTGTCTATTCACTGCAGCTTTTGCCTGAGATTGAAATCAGGCCTAGAACTTGTAGCCAAGGAGATTTACAACATGAAACAAAAGAAGCAAGGGGAAAAAAGCATTTTAAGGAATGATTAAACTGGCCCTTTAACTGCATAGAGGAAAGGAAGGTACAATGACTCAGAGGAAAAATTCCATGCCTTTTATAGGAGTCAAGCCACTCAGCAACCTCTCTGCTGCAGGAAAACTTAAGGAGTTCTCTGCCTTAGTATTTTTCCGAACCTTGGCAATGACACACAGTTGATGAGGTTTCCTCTGTAAGAGTGTGGCAGGCTTATTGCATTGATGACTTCCATTAATGCACCCATTGAATCCACATCATTTTCTTTGTGATTGGACAACTCCTTCTCGTCCCCATGCAGCACCTACTTTAAGAATGCTTTGTTCAGCACCGTTCTGTTGAGGTGAGACGTCCTTCCAAGTCTGTCTTGGACGATTGTCATCTCCCTATCATCACCACGTGAAGCAGGAAAACACCTAAGTTTTCCAGATGAGGTCATCTCCATTGTTGACACCAACCCCATGACAGCACTCAAGGAAGAGCAGCACAGTTGCCTTCCTGACCCACAGCTAATTGCAGTCAAATAAATGAGCCCAGCTGAAACCATCAGCATTACACCTTTGACCACAAGCCCAGCTGGGAGCAATAGCAAATGCTTTCAGGATGGAATTCAAAGAAATCATACACATCCCACTGACTTTATATTCTAGCTCCTCTCCACACTAACTGGATCATACTGTTAAACTTCAAAAAAAAAATTATCAACACACATTCATTTACTGAAAGTTAGAAACAGAATAAATGTTACAATTAAGAGGTGTTTCACTCACTTCCTGGGAATAGATGTTTGATAGCTGCCTTGATGCCTTAATATCTGAATGTTTTCAATAACCAGACACTTGTGTATATTTCATTATGACACTTCTTTTCTTGATCTAGCTGGATTTCATTAAGAAGAGCAGTTACTGGACAAGGTTTTCCTGAACAAAGTCATTTATATTTTACTCTACGTATGATTTACTGGATTTTCGCACTTCCCAATATCTTCTGACTTTAGTTGGAGCTCTAAGGTATATCCCCAAGTCCTAGTGGAGTGCCTAGCATATAACAGATCCTCAGGGATGATTTCTGGAGAGGAAGAATTTCATTTCACATTGTATGTAAATCAGTATTTATGAATACATAGCATGCGGATAAATGCTAGGCACTTGTAGTTTTTCACAGTTTGCTTTTGTCTTTTAAATGAGGTGCCAAAATGCCCCCTTTGATTAATTATAAAATGTTCACACCTCATTCCCTTTTTTGTTTGCACTGGTTCTTGCATTTATTTCTGTCTAATGGTGTAAGGATGGTGATTTGTTCTACAAAAAAATAGGGATGCTCTGGGGCAAAAATGTGCCGATAATTTGTACTGGCTGCGTAAGATCATTTAAAACAATGTTTTCAGGTCAACCTACAGATTGCTGTGCTGTAACTGTTTCAAATTATGATATGGTTTTCTACCAATTAAATATGTGATAATCATATTTTGTTGAAAGACTTTCACTTAGATTCTGCCTGATAGTAGTCTGTATGCTTATATGGTATTCATACTGTTTATACTTCTGTGTAGAGCTTCCAGATTTTTATTAACATGGATTATTGGTACGTATTGATAGCGTTTGATACTTTTATACAGAATGTGCTGATCAAATCCCATCGCCCTTCCACTCCACCCCAAGCCTTCCCAACCTTAGTCATTGCTATTCTGCTCTCCAGAGCCCTTTTCTAATGTTTTAGTAGTGACTGTGTTCCTTATGGGGAGCTGGAGCACATCAATAACACTCTGAATGCCACTTTTCATCTCCTTCCCCAGCCTCCACTTCCCTTCAGTATGGGATCCTCTTTCCTTTTCCAAAGTTCTCTCTCCCTATTTCTTATCATCTCTCTTTTCTTTTTTGCTTTATTTGCATTTTGGGTCTTTCACCTATGAAAAGTCATGTGGTACTTCAAGTCTATGTGTTTGATTTATTAAACTTCTACATGTGAAAGAAAACACACATTTTTTGTCTTTATGTTTCTAGTTTGTTTCATGTAGTACAACGACTTACAGTCTCATTCATTCTTTAAAACTCTTATTTTTATTAGTACATCTTTGCAGTTCCGTTTGCTTTGTTTCAACTGATAAAATTTATTACTTCATAGCCAAATAATACTCATATATATGTATATGTGTGTGTGTATATATATATATATATATAATCACTTCATATTTTCTTTTTTTAAATGTACTTAGTAGAGGGTCTGCAGGGTCTCACAGTGTAGATCAGACTCATAGTGATGCTCCTGTTTTCAGCCTCCCAAGTGCTGGAATTACAGGTGCAAGCCACCATGCTCAGTCTCAACTGCTGTCTCTGCCTGCCTTAGGGACAGGGACAGCAGGGCACGATGGGACTTGATATTGTCGTTATATGTTTACCTTTTGGTGACCACCTAGGTAGATTCTGTATCTAAGCTATGTGTGCAGAATTATAATAAACATAGATATGGAGTTGTGGGCAGATGGTGGAGTGGTGAGTAGCAGAGAAACAACCTCTGCAAGACTTAATGTCCATATGCTGAAATAAGCAACATGAGGAAAAGAAGGAGGGAAGTGGGTTCACAGGACCCAGGAAAAATCTGAAACAAGAACTGCAGCCCTCAGGGAGACTGAAGGGAGAGACTGCAATGCCAAAGAAAGAGGTGGCAAGGAGCACTTTGTGCCTGACATTTGACTCACTGTGTTGAAGGGAAAACTTGAGCCCACAGATGCATGGTGATTGCAGGCAACCCCAGAGGCCTCAGCAGAGAAACACACCCGTGCAAAGCAGCAGTGGACTCAGCAGACTGCAGTGACTGTCGTGCTATTCAGGTTCTGACATCCCCCAGGAGAGGGTGCCTGGCTGGTAGCCATCTGGGAGAGAGGCCAACAGAGGTTGGAGCGCAGAACCATTGCTGTTTTCTTCTAGCAGCTCCGACCACCAGCCTGAGGCTGCTGAGTTCAAATCAGCAGGAGATCAAGGAGCCTAGATCAAGCCAGTAGATGTCTGGGTTCAGGTTCCAGCATCACTGGCAGAAACCATCCCAAGCTTTACTGGAAGGAAAGACTCAGGCTTGCTGGGATTATCCACTATCCCATCATAAAACTGCTGCTGGCTTGCTGGATTAATCAACAAGGATCTGAACTCTTTTGTCTGTCCACTTTGTCTGTCAGTGACAGCAGAAAAACAGCTGGAAGTGGGCAATTTTTTTTTCTTTTCTGCTGCAGAGTTGTGCTAATCTTTCTTCTCCTATTTCTCTATTTATCCCCAAGCTCTTTTAAATTCTCTTCAGTGAAGGTAAAATCACCGTACTGAGATCTTATTTACTGTATGCAATTTTCTGGTTTGTGTTAGATATTGTTATATAATCACAAACCTCATTCACATGAGTAAGTGTGGTAAATTAATAGTTGCTATAGTTTGTCATTTTTTAGGCTGTTTGATGCTATTGTTACTGTGGATTCTAATATGTTAGCTAAGGTAATATAATTGTTCTAATCAGTTATTCTTCCTGGTATGCCAAGATTGAGATTGCATAACATCCATAAATAACAATGTAGGCCAGTATAAAAGTAACAGGGCCTGGGCCAAGTAGACAGCAACTCCTTACTTTCAATAAATTGAAGAGGTAGGACCTTGACACATACTCAGTACCCTAAAGTCAAGTGTACCTGGCAGACATCTCTGAGGAGTAGTCATTTCATAAGGGTTCTAAAGACTAAAAATAGAACTACTCACCATAAGCAATGTAGGAGCATTTACCCAGGAATTAGACTTAAAGAGGGAAAATGAAAAGACACGTAGGTTCCAAGCTCAGACTTCCAGATAACCAAAGGCAAATCCAGGGAGTGATGAAGAACTGAGAAAACCACCCACCTGACTTCTGAGCTGGAGATTCAGCAGAAGTGACAAAGCAGATGAGTGAAAGTTTAGAAAAGCTTAAATCAGATAACTGTGGAGATATTGACATGCTTAATGGGTAGAGCAGATATATAGTAAAAGAAATAGAAAATGAGGGAAACCATGAAAATCCTCAATATAGAAAGGAAAAGAAGTTTATGAAGCAGATTCAAATATCCAGAAGACTAAAAATCCCATTTTAAGTATACATAACAGAATGAACCAATGTGAGGGCATCATATCAGATATAGGGAACAAGATCGTGGTTAGCAATCACTAAAAGAAAGATTAAAAAAGCCAGTGACCATTAGAAATAAGCCCAGCAGTGGATAGATAATGTGAAGAATAACCTAATGGTGATCAGAGTCTATGAAAAAGGAGACAATAAAATTGACATAAAACCCTTTTCATGGAAGTAAAGAAGTAGAAGAAAAGTTTCCAAGCACAGAAAAAGAATTTAGCATACAGTTAAGTGAAGCATATATAACTCTAGTTAGCCATGATAAAAACATCTACACCAAGGCATATAATATTTAATATTCCAAAAATTCAGCACAAAACTTTTAAAAGATGTTAGAAAAAAAAGGAAGTTACAAATAAAGAAAAGCTCATTGGAATCACAAAAGACTTCTCAACACAAATCTCAAGTCAAGGAATGCTTGGAGTGAAATATTTAAAATCCTAAAAGAAAAAAACCCTCCAGTCCAGATTGATGTACCCTGCAAAATTGTCCCACAAAACAGATGGAGAAATAAGATATTTCAACGACAAAAAAAAGTAAAATAAAAAATAAAACACTAGAAGGAACCCATACTCACCAAACTAGCACCCCTGAAGGTTCTGGAGGGCATTCTAGGAAGAGATAACGAGAATTCTAATTCCATAACCCACAGCAGAATGAGTTCACTAGGCAACAGAAGCAAATAAACAGAGAGGGCAACATGTCAGTTATAACCATTCATTCTCATGGTCTCCAATCACCAATCAAAAGAAATGGAATGGGGGCTGGGGAAATAGCTCTGTGGCACAAGTGCCTGGCTGGCAAGTGCCAGGTCATGAGTTCAAATCCTGGTCCCACAAAAAAAAAAAAAAAAAGAAATGTAATGACAGAATAGATAACATGATATGCTGCATATAAAAACATACTTAATGTAAAAAACTTATAGACAAAGTCAAAGGACAGAATATACTTCATGAAACAGGAATCCAGAGCAAGCAGGAGTAGAGATTCTAATGCAAACAAAGTGGATTTCAAGCCAAGACTGACTAAGACAAAGATCAAAGCATTCTTGTGAAGAAAATAATCCAAGAAGGAGAGATTCAATCGTAAATATATATGCACCAAGAAGCTGTGCACCCAACTAAAATTTGTTTTAAACAGATATCATTGGACATGAAATGACGAACAGTGATACTGATGGCATGGACCTAGCTATTCCTGTTTTGGGTATTTTTCCTAAAGAATTAAATGCATCCTACTATAGTGATAAATGCACACTCATGTTTAAAGGAAAATAGTTTGTAACAGTAAATCTTGAAAACAACCCAAATGTACATCAACTGATGAATATATAAAATTTTTTCTATAATGGAGTACTATTTTGTCATAATGAAAGATAAACTTGAGACATAAATGCTAAATGGATGGAGCTTGAGACCATGCTCTTTAGTGAAATGAATCAGGTCCATATTTAGACAATATCTTGCTTATTTCAGGAGAAAAAAACTATTAATAAGGACTAAAGTGTATAGTAGATATTGGGAAATATGAAGAAAATGTTTCAATGACAAAGCAAACAAGAGAGGAGAGAGAGGAGAAGGAAAGAAGTGACAAGAAAGGAGAAGAGAATAAAAGGGAAAGATGGAAACAAAGATTTCATAAATGAGCAAGGGAAGGGGGATTGAATGGACAAGAGGGCATTGGGAAAAAAGGAGCAGGATATGTCCCATACAGGTACAAATTGCTTACGTTGAATGTTACGATTTTGTATAATGGAAGTGCACCAATGCAATATTGTTAAATGCAAAAAATAAAAATAAAGAGAACATTTGCTGGCATAAAAATGGATAAAAACTAAAGCAAAGCAAGTTAAGATAGTACATAGTTAATCATCATATTTTGCCTATCACTCTATGTTTTTCCGTGCATTTGGTACTACTGGATAAATGCTAGCAGTGACTTCCTTCCACAAATATGTCCTTGAAGATCTTTGCAATCCTTCAGCTCCTGTGTTTCTCTTTTCTGTCACCACTAGCTCTTTATTGGCTGAACTACTGAATTTTGCTTTGTTTTAAATTTACATATTTTATTTGTGGTTTCTGTTTTGAGATTTTCTTAATATACATGTGAATAAAAAGTTAATGATGAAAATACACAGACATGGAGATATATGTGAGAACACACTTTTCTCAACTCATTTCTTCTTTGACGAAATCAAGATAATAAATTTGCTTTGAAAGATAAGAAACACTAAAGTGGGTCAGCCAAATATCTCTGGGATGGCCAAATAGTTCAGCAGATTAAAGCACCTGCCAGCAGGTGCAGGGGCTGGGGAGGGGTTCAATCCCCAGGCGTGCTGTGCTGGCACTGATGCTGTGGCATTCTGAGACAACAATTGAGACTGGGCATGGTGGAGCA
>PVKN010038066.1:0-11130 GCA_004027915.1 Capromys pilorides
ATGAAGTAGAAGTGAAAGTGGCTGCACAACCTTGAGGAAACCCAGTCACTTGAGTCCCTGTTTGCCTCTCTTCTTCTTCTTCTTTGCTTCTAGGAATTGGGCATAGTGGCTCAGGCTTGGGAGCACTGTGTACCATGAAGTAAATTACTAAATCTGAAGAGAGGAACTCCATTCGATGGTGTGGGCACCCAATCCATGATAGGGAATTGCTTTGGAAGTCTTTAATTCTCAGAAAAATAAAATAAACTTGTATGTGCACTGGTTCTTGACAGTTTTAGTTTTTTGTTAGTGTGCAACTTTTTCTAATCTCAGCTGATGATATCTTCTGATTATGAGCTGGGTGTGGAGCATGTTTTCTTGGGTTAGTATTGCAGCTTTCCCATGTTTAGCTGGTGTCCTTCCTTGACCAATACATTCAAGCTCTTTGTGCCTCCTTCATTTCCCCATGGGACACATGAGATAATTAGCCCTCTTAGGGCTCGTAGAACAGTGCCAGGAACACAGTCTTCATTTAGAGAATGTCATTTTTGTTTTCATCACTGTCATTATATATGAAAGAAGAGAACCTACCCCTGTTTCGATTGAGTCTGACTTCAGTGCAGTGCTGCTCCATCTGCCCTTTCATTAATAACTGCTTGAGCTTCACCGTGGTTCCTGGAGAGATGAGGCAGGACCTTTATCTGCACGTGTACAGAGAGGAGAGAGACGCGTGTGTATTTGTCTCTTTGTTATTTCCTTCATTTCTGACTTGGAAGAATGGTCTAGTTTGGATGAAAATGTATAGATCTATGATTTTATCTTTAAGCTCAAAGTCAATTACAACTCTGGCACATCCAAATTTTCTACAGTCCAGATTCCAAATTGTTAGCCAATGATCACATCAGTGTATCCCCTTCCACTCAGCATGAAAATACAGTTATGATTGCCTCTTAGGGCAAGTAGAAAACTTTGCAGATGCATGTCCTATACTGGAAGAAAAAAAAAAAAAACTGAAGAGGCCCACTTTAATCCAAGGGCAGAAAACCTCATCAAAAATCAGACCAGATGCCCCTCACATTGCTCCCATGGACGTGAAAATAGTTGAAATTGAAAATGACATGGGAAGAATGGGGCGCCATCTGAAGGAGACACAAAAGCCACAGAGCCCGTGAATGCTATTTGTCTCCACTCCATTATTTAGCATCTGCTGTTGGACTTTTGCATTTGTATCCTTTTGTGCAAGGCCACCTCAGAGACTTCTCTTATGGTAAGTTCCAAACCTGCCTTGAATAGGCCAGTTGCTGACCATTTGTGTCTCTAGCAAGGGTGAATGCCTAGGCCTGCACTTGGGGCAGGATGGCCGCACACGTGCACAGCAAGATAATAGCCAGCCCTCGGGGACGCCCTCCCGGGGATCCTGGGCCAGGTGTCTGGAGAGAGGAATCGATGTCTGCTTACTTGCAAGAGGGTCTGGTTCAGATCTTTCTGGGCCTGCTTCCTTGGACATGGCAGAAACAGAATCAAAAGGACTTAGAGAGAATAGCCATCAAAAATCAGGTTCTGAAATTTACCCCTCTGGTTGAGCCTAAAGACCATGACCACATCAGGTCAGCCAAGGGAGGGCACAGGTCACAGCGTACAGGAGCAGGCACTACACGCACAGGCAGCATCCTGTTCTGAAGCACAGGCTCTTATTCGCAGGCCCTGATGACTGGGCAACTCAGTGGGGGGAAAATACATCTCGTCCTATGCCTGCAGAATCCCGGGGGCTCCTTTGTGCTCAGGGAGGTCTGCGCACTCAAAGAGAGCTGCCACGGCTCTGTTGGATACTTGGCGGTCAATGCAGCTCATGGTTTAGCAAAGGAGGAGTGAGGGGAAAATTCAAAACAGCACGATACATTGATTTGTTTGTCTATTTATTTATTTATTTATTTATTTATTTATTTATTTTTGGCCAGACTGTGTGCTCCTCCTCTGAGTCTTATGCTTGCTGTTTTCCTGATGCTTTTGATAATTGTTTAATTGGTCTTCAGTCTGAAAGGATGCTGTTTGAACTGCTCTTCATGAGGAGTAGACAATGTGGATTTATACCGCTCTCCAATGAGTAAACACAGGAGTTTCCGATTTTTTTTTTTTTTTTTTTTTTTTTGGGATCACAGAAAAGCAGTGCTTTGTGACTGCTGATAAGACAAAAAGAAAAGTGGAGAGTTGCACCATTGTTCTGTTTCATTTTCAGTATGCAGACGCTTTTTTAAAGTAGCCAGGTATCTAATGTCAAAACAACAGCTTTGAAGACAAATAAACAAAACAAAATTAAACAAACGAGACAAAAAACTACCATGAATATTTAAAAAAAAAAAAAAACTTGAACTAGGGACAGTAAAGAGGGAAAAATGAAAAAGAGTGAAACAATTAAGAACAGCTTTCTCCCCCACCCACCCCTGTAACAGTGCATAATAAAACAGCGAACCTCTTAGATCTGCTATTAGTTACATATCCCATGTAGGCATTCTGTCTTTTCCCTGAGCTTGGAGCTTTGGGCATGTTTAGATGGTATTCATAAGAATACCATCTTATTCAGCCCTGTAAAGGCTTGATGAAAGAATATGATGCATTTCTTTTTCTAAATTCAAGTTTCACACTGCTATCAAACGAGAAATTTCAAGACTGTCATACACAGCACAGTGTTGCAATTGTCTTCATTACTGTCCATGACGATAATGTGGTCCACCCCACAGCTACAAAGTATAAATGCCACAAGCGATGCTGTCATAAGCCAGCTCCTCTCTTGAGCACGATAGAGGAAAAAACATCAACAGCTGCCAGAGACTGGGTTATACCCCTGCCTTGGGATCTCGTTAGGCACTGGAATGATCATTAGGAAAGCTACTTTATGTCACAGGATTCCCACTTGGCTATCTCTCTATCAGGCAGAATAAAACCTGTGCCTTTCCTGCAACCTCAGAGCGTTAGGAGGATGAATGAGGTAATCCCACCGTGAAGCACTTGGACAGCAAAAGCAGAAATGGGAGTGGCGAGCCTTGCCCCTGTACCTGTGTAGCTGCCCCACACAGATCTCTTTGCTCCTTCTCTGTGGTTCTTGCAACCTCCTTGTCCTTCTCATGCAGGACACAGGCTGCCACTGTGTCCTCCAAGTGCAGGCAGAGCCTGAGGATCCGCATCACACTCATCTTGGTGTCGGCAGAGCTAGCCGGTCCAGCAGAGCAGGAGCTGTACAAATATTTGTTAAAGAAGCTATCACGTGCCGATCATTCTCCTAACACACCTTGAAAGCTCCTTGCCTGAAATACTCAGAACCAGAAGTGGTCCATATTTCTGAGTTTTTCATATATTGGAGTATTCGTCTAGACTTCATTAGTTGAACATCCCTCATTTAAAAACGTGAAGTCTAGGAGGCCAGGGAGATAGTTGGGCGGCCTAAGCTCCTGCTTAGGTAAGAGCAGGGATCAGGGTTTGATCCATGGCACCGCACGTCATGCTGGCTCTGCCCGTGGGCATACTGAGCCAGCCACTGAGACCACACACGGTGGTGCACACTTGTAATTCCAGTTCTGAGGTGGCTGAGGCAGGAGGATCACTACGAGTCGGGGCTGCATAGCGGAACCCTGTACCAAATAAATACATGAAAAGATTTTTTAAAAGTGAAATCTAAGATGCTCTAAAATCTTAAACTTTTGAAGCATCATGGTGATGTTTAAAAAGTTACAGAGTTTTTCTTTTTTTCTTTTTTTTTTTTTTTTCAGAACCAGGGATTGAACTCAGGCCCTTGTGTTTGCAGGCAAGCGCTTATTCTACTGAGCTATCTCCCAAAAGTTACAGAGCTTGAAGCATTTTCAATTTCAGATTTTCAGGTGAGGTGCACTCAATCTGTATTAAAAAATATTGCCTCAACACAACATGACCTCCTTTTGCTGAATGCTGCTCTGCTTAGTTTAATGGGAAGAGTCAAGCAGGGCTGGATGTGCACCGGAAAACCAGGCAGCCAGCTTACCTTCCCCAGGAACTGGTGGTCCCCTGCTCCAGCAATAGCTCAGGTTTTAAAAATAGCTCAGTGTTTTTGTGAAACGCTTACCTTACAGTGTTGAGTGTCCAGAAGAGTTAGAACTACAGACTTCTCTATGCCGTTTGCTTTGGCCCGTTAGAAAGCCACAGCTGATAGGAGAATGGGAGGAAACAGAAATAGAGACAGTCCCTAGTATGTGCCTTCCATTTAGAACAGCGTGCTAGCTAGACTGGTAGCAGACTGGCAACATGCAGATACAATCTCCCCTGAGACTCTTTCTGATTGACCTATGGATTTTTATTTTTAATTTCATGTATTTGGTACAGGGTCTCACTATGCAGCTCAGACTCACTGTTTCAACCTCTCCAGGGCTGGAATTACAGGCGTGCACCACCATGCCAGGTCTTGATGGCCAGCTCCGAGTACCCAGGGGCAGGGCCTGTGTAGCATGAGGGACTGCTGAGCTATCTCTGTGGCCCATGTTCTTCCTTAACTTTTGATTTTAATTATCTTAAGCCCAGCAGATGGATCCAGTATATCTGCACCCCAGAACTTTATTTTCTTGCATGTGATTCATTGTATATATTAATGTAGCTTATCAGCCTGTGGCTAGCATTTTAACTTGCTACCCTCATCTGGTTTAGCCACCTTTTAAATTTTCTTATCTTGTTAATGTCGTGGTAGACAGTCTTTTAAAATAGCTTCCAAAGGCCCTTGCCTCCTGTCATCTCCTCGGGTAATTTCTGCCTCTTATGTAGGAGCTGGAGCTAATGACTTCCTTTTAAAATGTAAAACAAATTAACATGAGGCTTCCCAAAAGACATTTCCAAGAAGAGGTTATGAAAGACTTTGGCCTCTGTCTCACCGGAAGCCTCTCCTCCAGTCCCTTGCTCTGTTGGCTGCTCTCTTCAGTGGAGCTCCCAAGAGGAGAAGCCCACACAGCACTGAACTGAGGGCGTCCTCTGACCAGTCACGTAGGGAATTCCAGTATGCAGAGCAACATCCTGTGAGCGACTCCTGCCAGCAACACTGGGTGAATGTGCACCAGGACCCTGCTGCCCTGCAACTTGGAGATGTCTAAGGTGTAAAATACCTCAATCCCAATCTCCCGAAGGTGCACAGCTGACACCATGGCCGCCGCTATGGAGAAATTAGGAATCACAAGACCCGGCTATGCCTGACCCAGACTCCTCACCTGTACAAACTGTGAAATTACGAAGATGTGATGTTTTTAGCTGTGAAATTTACATAGTTTGTCACAAAGCAATAGGCAACTAATATAGCTGTGACGGTCGGGTGTGATGGTGCACGCCTCTAACCCCAGCACTATGGGAGGCCAAGGCAGAAGAAGGATCACAAGTTTGAGCCTAGCTGGGGCAGCTTGGCAAGACCCTGTCTTGAAATATATAAAAAATGGTCTGGGAATATAGATGGGTGTCAAGGCCCTGGGTCCAGTCCCTAATAGTAGACACACACACACACACACACACACACACACACACACACACTACAACATTTGTTCTAGATGCTAAGGAAGCCTACAGTAACCTTAAGAGAGGTTACTAGGGTAGGGAGGTAGCCCAGTAGTAGAGCACTTCTCTGGCAAGTGAAAGGCCCTGGTTTCAATTCCTAGTATCATAACAAAAAGCAAACAGCCCCTAAATCATACAAGGATGCTTCAGTCACCAAGGCACCATGCAAACCATAGCAGTTCCCCAAGGTTACGAGGAAGCATCAACAGCTCCCACAGATCCTCTGGCCTAGTCAAGTCATTGCTGTCGTGTCATAACGCAGCGCATCATGTGTCTGTGGTGAGGCCAGTGAAACAAACCTACAGCAAAGCCAGCCATATATAAGCATAGCATTTGCAAGTACATGCAGCACATAATGCTGGTAATGATACTAGACAACCATATGACTGGTATGTATTTACTATGCAATGTATCGCTATGTTAGAGTGTACTGTTTCTGCTTAGAAAAGTGCACCATAAGACTGTATCCTGGGTCACCCTGTATGCAGCAGCTGCACACATCTCAATGACTGTGTCAAGAGGCCAAGTGAGTGGTTAACATACCATTCTTGGCATGTATGCCCAGTGACGAAGCCATCCCCCCATGCATTTCTCAGAAGAAATGCCCTTCACTGCATTACGCATGACTATCCAGTGCAGCCTGGGCTGGACAGCCTTGACTTTCTTCTTGCTTCTTTCCCGCCTACTGCACTCCAGGTACTGGGGGACTGAGCCCCTTTACCAACCGCCAGCCACCCATACTGCCATACTCAGAGTAAATGAGAGCCTCCTTATGTTTTGGCTTACCAAATACTTCATAAGCATCAAGATAACTCCAACTGATCAAAAAACAGAACAAGATTGAATTTAAAAATACACACACATCATTGGTGTGTTGTGTTTGGAAATTATTTCTAGTTAGGGAGGGAAGTTGGTTAGGTTAAGTTTCTTTCAAAAGAAACTTACTCCTTACCCCACAGTCCATAGCAGCGCAGGAGGCTGCCAGGTGAGGAGGGAGTCGAGGGTGAGAAAGTGTCATGTGGACATGCTCAGCTAACCGGGACCCTTCTGGATCCTCCCACATCCATGGAGTGTGAACTGGAAGGGCAGGGTCATGTTCCTCGCATCAGGAGCTCCTCCAGCTTCCTGCCTTTGTGCATGGTCGTTTCCTTTCCCAGGCTTGGCTTGGGGCCAGCCCTTCTGTCCTGCCATCTTCCGAGACTGTGTGTAATTCCCTCCCTTCATTTATATTGCTTCTGTGAAGTGTAGCTTTATCACGTTCCTCCAGAGCCTTCTCTTTTTCTAGGTTATATAAATTTAGCTCTTCACCCTCCTTTGTAGCTTGCCCTCTTGCTGGTTTATTAATTTTCCATCATTCTTGCCACACATTCACAGGTACACACCCTTTTTTTGCATATTACAGGGCCATGGGAAATGGCCTGAAGAAGATGTGAAAAGTCAAATTTTAACTAAGAAAGGGAAAATGGGAACTGTCTTGGGTCTGATAGTAAATGTGTACAAACTTAGAGAGAGGCTTGTGAAAATGTTGTATTTGGAAAGATTATGGTTTTTGGAAATTGTATTTTGTTCCCCTTTCTGGATAGAATTCTAATTAGCATCAGCCTATCAGATGTTTTCAACTTGTGCCAGGGCACGGTCAAGGGTTGTGTTCCTGTTTTCTCCGTCACCATCCCACTCTCATTTTTTTTTTTTTTTCTCCTCACAGGTCTCACTTGCTCCTCTCGACCTAGGGATGACAGAAAGGGCATGAGCATTAGCACTACCTCCTGCCTCAGAGCGCCTGTGAGGCCTCCGAAACAACCCTCTGGCTCCTTTTAGAGTGAGCAAAGGTGTCTGGAGACCCGTGCATTCCCTCCCTGGCCTCTGAGCTTTTCAGCCTATAAAATTACCTTTGGAGGTACAGCTCAGATTTTCACTACAGAAAAACGTCTCATTACAAGAAGTAGAATCAATGAATCTGTAACTTGTCTTTTTTTTTTTTTTTTTTCTAGAAGTACTCTGGAAATTCACATTCTTTTCCTTTTATGATTTCAAAAGCTTCATTTCATTTCATTAGGTAGAGTCTAGCTCCTGTGCTGTTACTTGTGTTTTGTGGCTTTTATACTTAGTCTAACAAGGTAATGTTTATCTTTGCAGGAATCAAATGGTTTTGTTGTTGTTTTTGGTTTTGGTTTTTTTAAATCCTGGACTACATTATTCTAGGGCTACAAATGGCTCAATGAATAGGTCCTCCAAATTACCTAATTTGATTCTTAGCAGGCCATCATGTTTTCCAGTTGGTTTTAGTTGGTTTATGGTCCCAGCAGGAAACTCAGAAGGAAGGAGGCAGGTGGTGGTTAAAGAGACCAGGGCCAGCAGGTATTGTGTGAGCTGAGTTTAAGCAGGGGTTGGGGGTGGTAGAGTAGTTACATAGGGATTTTTACAGATGTAGTGAATTGTACCCTCTTAAAACTCATGTGTTGAAGCCTTAATCTTCAGTGCCTTATAATGTGACTATATTTGGAAATACAGTTTTTAAAGAGGTTAATTCAGTTAAAATCAAGCATTTTCTTTCCTGGCTATTCACCCCTTCCATCACTTTAATCTATTAGGTTATCATAATTTTAAATTTTGCTTTGTTTTCTGAAGCTGTCTCACTCTAAAGTCCAGACTTCACTCCTCCTGCCTCAGCCTCAGGTGTCCCACGGTCACAGGCTTGCACCCCTGCACCTGGCTGTAATAACCCTTCTCATGTGTATCAATGCTTATATGAACAGTGGGCTCTGGATTACCAGCAGGATTTTTTTTTTTTTTTTTGTATCTATCCATAAGTCTTAGTGCAGAAGTTAGACTAAAACAGACACACAAATGCCACCAAAGCAGGCCTTTTGAGTGAACTCTACTCAAGTGTCACTGGTGCCCTCTTAAGAGGACATGAGAATAAACAGACAGACATACGAGAGGCACATACAGAGAGGAGAGGACAAGCAAGGACAGAGCCAGAGAAGGCCACCTAGGAGCCATAAAGAGAGGCTTCAAGGAGAAATCAAATCTACCAACACCTTGATCTTGGACTTCTAGCAACCAAAACTCTAAGAAAAAAATAAATGGCTATGCTTGAAGTCAGCCAGTTTGTGACACTTTTCTACAGAAAACTGACACAGTAATCAAGATGAGAACAGAGACAGAGGCAAGAGATCACACAGAATATTGGTGGAAGCCTGGTGATGCAGCAGGAACTCTCACATCTGATGATCATGTAGATCCCCCTAGAAGGTGGCCCTGTAGTGAGCAAGTGGAACCCTCAGCTGATCAGTTTTCAGCCCTTCAGCTTATACAGTGGGCTCCAAAGACCCAAAAGTCATGACCCTTAAGCATCCAACTCTCATGCGTACATTCCCATCACACATGTAATAAGTTTCTTTTCCTGTGAGCAGAGGAGGAGAATTTAGCTAAGCAAGATGGAGATTTTCAGAGAAGCAGGAAAAAAAAAAAGATGAACAACACAGGAACCCTTTTGTGTTAGGACAATCCTCTAAAGGACAAAATGTGGGTTTATGCCTGATGATTGATACATTGTGTCAACTGGAGAAGTTGGAAGCTTGGCTGGATTCAATCAGTGACTCCACATCCTAGGGCATGGAGGCCCCTCCCTAGGGGGTAGAAAGCTGTGCTAGAGTAAGTAACTCAGCATAGAAAGGATAGAGAAGGAAGTTGAGGAAGGATTCTGTTCACCACTTCCTTGGGGAGCTCTAGTCTGCAGTCAGCATGGAAGAAAGCATGACCCTTCCTCTGAGGAGTTCCGGTCTTCACAGTCAATATGGAAGGAAAAGAGGCTTGCTAGATGCCACAGCTGCTGCTTCTCCCTTTATCTTTGGTGTTTTCCACCACATGAACTGCTGCCCTCCGCCTTGTTCTGCTGTGTCTTGGAGCCAGTGGAGCATGGACCGAAACCTCCACAAACTGTGAGCTAAGTAAACCTTTCCTTCCTTATTTTGAGGTGTTGGGTATTTTGTCCCAACAATGAGATATCACAGATGCCACAGGTTGGGTAGGACACATCTGTGGTAGACAAAGCACCATGTCTCAGTCTCCAGAACCTCGTATAACAAAGGGGATTATAGACATGACTGAGGGATCGGGCCTTGCACTGAGGAGCTTCTTCTGGTTTGTCAGATGGACCCAGTAGAACTGAGCAGGCACTTGTAAGGGAGAGCAAGGAGAAACAGAGATGGAAAAGGTGACCGTTGGAAAACGTAAACATGGAATCAGGGGTCGTAAGCCAAGGAATGTGGATAGCTTCCAAAAGTTGAAAAAGGACAGAAGGGTATTCTCCTCCAGATCCTCCAAAAGGAACCACTCCTGCCAATACATTACTTAAGCCCAGTGAGACTCATTTGGACTTCTGACCTCCAGAACTGAACAATAACTTGTGCTGTTCTTAGCCACTAAGTATGCATTAATCTGTTACAGCAGCAATAGGAAGCTCACAAGACATCCCAGCAAATCTTCCCTTCTATCTTCTATCTTCTATTCCCTCCCCCTTTCTCTTCCCTCCCTCTTGTCTCATCTTCTTTCTTCTCTGACCAAACTTCCCCCTTTCTTTCTTCCCTTCCCCTTACTGCACCCTCCTTCTCTTTCTTTCCCCATTGGCTTTCTGTCACTGTAGAACGTGAATTAGAAGAGTTTTCTGAGGGCAGTGCTGTGCCATCCATTCAGCTGTAGCCTTCAGCATTGTCACAGCTCAGAAGTGGCTCCTGGCCCAAAGGTTCAAGCACTAAGCAACAGTTACATGCTCTATCCTACCTGTCATGGTGGCTTGTATGACTTCAAAGCACAGCAAGAATTTGGCTTTCATCTGCCAACTTCAGATAAATTGCTGCTTTATATATTTTGAGAAAGTTGAGATGCTTTGCCACAGGTGCTTTGCTGTGAGCTTCCAGGGCTGTGGGTTTAATCTGACAACTGTGTGAGGTAGGCACTATATTCGTTCCCATTTCTAAACCGGAAAGTAGAGCAATAATGTTTACAGAAACTGAGGCTCATCCAATTCCCAAAGCTCCCAGAGATGAATATTTGTAAGGTAAGCAATCCCTTAGCTGAATAATCTAGTCTGTATCTGGGTCCTTCAGATGAAGCATAGTAAAAATCTCACTATGAGCACAGTGATTTTGTAGAATCTCCTTTATGGATGGCTCTGGTTTGGACAGCAGTCTGGTTTGGTGAGCCTGGAGTCAGAGAACTATCACTGAATCTGAGCTCTAACTGTGAGGTCTTCAACAATATAGCAAAGAGGCTGTTAAACCTGCAAACGACCTTCGACTCAGCATCCTATCTGTGGGAATACAGTCTTTGGAAATTAAAGGTCCAGTAGCATAAAACTACACAGTAGAGGATAATGAATGCAGATTTGTTTATAGGAAAGAGGAACAAAATGAATACTTCTCACAGGGGAATGGTTAAATAAATGAGCTATGTCCAAAATATGAAATATCATGTAGCTATTAAAACAATGAGCCACATGCAAATGAGGTAATTTGGGAAGAAATTCCACGACATATTGCATGTTGAGAAATACAAAATGCAGATAAGCATGCATAACACAAGACCATTTTT
>PVKN010038067.1:0-11113 GCA_004027915.1 Capromys pilorides
TATGAAAGGAAAAGGCTGAAAGATTTACACTCAAAAGGGTAGTCAAATCATCTTCACAAAAATTGTGTTACAGTAGAAGAAAGACTAGACAAGAGAAAGGGAATGTGTGGGAGAGGGGAGGAGTGTTGTCAGAAAGAGAAATGAGGGGGGAGAAAAATAAGAGAGCAAGGGAATAGATCTGATTAAATATGTTATACACATGTGGAAAAAGAAAAACCCTACTAATTGTAATTTATATCCATATCTCTGTAACTCATCCACATAAACCATTCAAATTAACATGTTATATCACAACAAATTTTTGCTACGTGAAATGCAATATTAGCATACTCAGCGGGGCATGGTGGTACACACAAAGCATATGCAGGAGGACTGCAAGTTCAAGGTGAGTCTGGCCAATTTATCAACTTGGCAAGATCCTATCTCAACATAAAACACAGTGATAAAGGGCCAGCCAGACAATCATTGGACTAAAGTGCCTGCTTAGACAGAGCTCAGTAGCCAGGGGTTCTGAGACGGCAACTGAGACTGGGTGTGGTGGCACATGTCAGTAACCCCAGTGTTTGGGAGGCTGAAAACAGGGGGATCACTATGAGGCTGATCTGTGTAGTGAGACCCTGTTCTAAGTACATTTAAAAAATAAGTAATAAATAAATAGAATACAGTGATACTTCAGTTCACCAATGCTTTGGTTTGCCAACAATTGGGTTCTCAAATAGAAGGATTTGGCAGAATTTTGCTTTTTGTTTGTGAGCTCTACAGGAGATGAAGAAGAAAACCACAGCTATCTTTCTCACATGAACACAAATGAAGCCATCTTTTCCAGAATCACAGAATGAACCGAGTTCTTAACCGAGGTATTACTGCAATTAAGTAAATACAACTAAAAAGGCCAAGGGAGGGGGATGTAGCTCAGTGAAAAGATCCTGGATTCAGTCCCCAGTGCTTCAAAGACTACGGGCTTGAGTCTGAGTGAAACAATAAGATTTTAGTTGAGTATTTTCTCTCATCCAAAAAGACAGAACCCTGGGGTGTGGGGAGCCATGGAAAGTATATGTGATGGATGTGTTCCTGTCACTTGCCCTTCCGGGGTGGCCTCTATCTTAAGGTTAGATTCCCCTGAATTGAACAACAGCCTTTCCTTAGAGTCACCTGATATTTGACCATAAGCCCTGGAGATCAGGGATAGTTTGCACTAATCTCCTGTCTGTGGTCATTACAGCAGAGCCAGAGACACCAGAAGGCCCAGGATGTGAATGTGAGGGTGATTTATACACTGGACTAGGCATCAGAAAGATCCTCCACTTGAGTACCAGTTGTGTATTAGACATGTCCACCGGGATCAGAGTCTTCATCTACAGACAGGGGTATATAGCACCTGTTTAAAGAGGCTGCTGTGAACACTGTATGAAGCAACACAGACAATGTGCATACACACACAGTGAGCATGTGATGAAAAAAAGTAAGTGCCATTTCAAGCAAGAAACAGAATGCTCACAGGAAGGTTGGGGAGAGCGGAAAGCAGCAGGGGTGGAAACTGAGTACAACACCTCTGGGTGGAGCTTTCTTCTTTCTCTCTTTTACTAATCTATCTATCTATCTATCTATCTATCTACCTATCTACCTGTTTATCTATTTATTTATTTATTTAGCACAGGGTCTCCATAGCTCAGACTCGCTACACAGCTCAGACTTGTAGTGACCTTCCTGTTTTAGCCTCCCCAAATGTGCACCACAATGCCGGGTCTTAGAGGCCAGCTCAGAGCAGGGTCTACCTTGCATACAGTACCAGGGATTGAACCCAGGTTCTTGTGCTTGCCAGGCAGATGTTTAGACCAGCCATGCTGTCTCCGTAGCCCCAAAAGTAGACCTTTCTGTAGAGCTCTGGTTCATCTTTCACCATTGCAGTGAATTAAAACCAGAATATGAGGGCTTTAATAGGAATGCAAACACTGAAGAAGCAAACACAGCTATAGTACAAAGAATGAGGAAGAAAATCATTGATTTTGGAAACAATGTTTTGATTAGATACCATGAAGCTTAAGAGAAAAGGATCTGGGCCAGAGAGGTAGCTCAGTGACCAGGCGCCTGCTTAGGCAAGTGCAGAGACCTGATTTCTACTGCTGGCACCATATGCCACACCATTCCTGCCCTCAGGTGCATTGAGCTGGCCACCAAGACTGGGAATGATGGTGTACATCTGTAATCCCAGGGCTGGAGAGGCTGAGACAGGAGGACCACTACAAGTCTGAGCTGCTTAATGAGACCCTGTACCAGGTACATAAAAAAAGACAAAAAGATCTGTACACAATCCATGAATTGCTAGGTACATCGATTACAGGTAAATGTAAGGGAATAAAGTATTCATAACCTGAGCAGTTTCCCACTGTTGAAGAAGGTAAAAACTGAGGGAAATGGAAAGGCTAGAGTGAAACCTGTGGTGTGAAAGAGTAGAAATGTCAGTATGATTTCATGTCTTTAATATGCATAGAAATAGGCACAGAAACAGAACTAGATGGGTCTTCATGAGTCAATGAATGTGCTTTGATTTCTTAGCTGTTCCCAGTGAGGAGCCAGAAGCAATTCCCACCCCCCCAACAGCAAAGGGCACATCCAACATCCACACCCCCATTCTTTTTTTTTTTTTTTCCAGGTGCCAGGGATTGAATTCAGGACCTTGTGCTTGCCAGGCAAGCAATTATTCCACTGAGCTATCTTCCTGGTCTCACACCCCCATTCTTATACTAACTCCCAAGAGCAGAACTAGGGCTCCTTGGAAAAACAGCAGATTCTGGGCCAGTGTAAGAATATAAACCTAGAACGTCCTTTGTGTCAGATGAAGGAATGACAAGACAGGGAGGTAATGGGAAGGCGCAGGGCAAGAACTTCCAGGCAGAGGGCAGCATGTACTATGTAACTGAATCTCTGAATTCAGAGTTCTCAAGGACTGTCATAATTAAAGGAATAGAAAAAAATGATAGAAAAAAAGTTCTACTGAAAAGCTACCAAGTTTGAAAGTCACTTCTGTCATGAATCATAATGAGGAAGTACATTATGAAATGCACCATATTGTGCAAAAAGAAAACTTGAAGTTTAATATGACAATTTATCAGTAATGCTTGAAGTTACAAATAATAATAATGAAAAACCAGTAAAAATCATTACTCTTTCAAGTGGTTTGAAGGGTCTATAAAATTCACATTTAAAAATGTCAAAGAGCATACATAATACTTCAATGCCAGGAAGTTATTTTTTCTGAAGCTACACACAGACTCATAAAATAAGCCAGCTTAAAAAATATCTGAAGAGTACTCTGGAGAAACTCTGCAACAGTCTTTCAAAATGCTGTCTAGAGCCAGAGGAAGTTTGTTTACATTCTTTAAGATCAGCTGCAACCTCAAGAAGCCATTTCATATAAGAATAACTAGGAATTATTACCTCCAATGAGCTTAAAGCTTTGCTCTACCTAAGTGTGTTAGTTTCTACACAGAAGCCGGACACTACAGATAAAGTGGCTATGGTCTAGGAGAGCAGATTGTAGAATAAAATTCTCTCTGTTCAAATTCTTCTGCCACTTATTAGCTGTGTTATGTGTGATGTGAAAAACTTTTGTAATCTCTCTGGATATGCATGTACCTGTGAAGTTGGGATAGCTCAAAAAAAAGCAACATAATCATCCGTATAATGATTCAAAAATGCTTAGTACAGTTTCATTACATAATCCAATAAAGGTTAGATATTTCCTTATTTTTATTTGTCATGTATTTGGTACATGGCAAATCAGGCTTGTAGTGATCCTCCTGTTTTAAGCCTCTCCAGTGCCCCACAGTCATGCCACACCATGCAGACTGAATTTCACATCCATAGGACTGGCACCTTCAGATTTAACCAGCTTCACACTAAAAATTTTAAGAAAAAAATTGCATCTGTTTGAACAGAAGCAGTGTTTTTTTAAATTATTTTTTCTTTTTATGGCCAGCTCAGCCTGCCCTGGGGGTGGCACTGGCACATCATGCAGTGCCAGGGATCGAACCATGGTCCGTGTGGTTGCCTCAGCTTGTGTAAGCAGGCGCTTTAGACCACTGAGCTATTTCGCTGACCCCATGAGCAGAGTTTTTTGTTCTCTATAAACAATACAATGTGATAACTATCTACAGAGACTTCATATAGTGCAGGGTATTATAAGTCACCTAGAGATGTTTTGAAGTATATGGGAGGGTATGCTACAAGCTTCTCCACATCGACCATGCTGACAGGGCAAGGCAGATTGAACTGTGTTGGAGGAATGTGCTGAGATCCTCCTCAGAACATGGTGACATGAGCTATTTTGTGAGGTGCTGACCCAAGGTCGTTTGTCACCTACTTCCCTATCTTGGCGGGCTTCCAAGAGGCAGTTTCTCATCAGCTTCCCTGGTTGTGCTAAGAGGCATGAAACTTTTTCTTTTTGACACAGGTCTCATTACACAATTCAGGCAGGCCGTTAGCTCACTTTGCAGCCCAGGTTGACTATCCTTTCACCTCAGCCTTCCTAGTGCTGGGATTATAAGTGTGCACCACTATGCCCAACTTTAGAGGCATAGGATTTTTTTTTTTTTTTTTTTTTTGTCTTTTTGAGACAGGGTCTCACTATGCAGTTCAGGCTGGTCTTAAACTCACACCAATCTTCCTAGAGGTATGGGACTTTTGATCTTAGGGTTAGCTGTAAGCCATATAATTCAGCCGAGTCTGGAGCTGACTAGCTTTCCACAAAGCAACACATAGGTCATGCCATCTTGTGACTGGCAATGTGGGGATCTGCAGCACGCTTGTCTTGGTGAGGCTCTCACAGCTTGTATCTTGGTGACCCCTAAAAGCCTAAGGTGCTCATAGGTGGGGATTTCTGGGAGTGACTGGGTCATGGGGGGCTGGATTAGTCCACTGATTGATTAAGCATAGTTGTGGGTGTGAATGATGAATTTACTGAAGAGGAAAGATCCATCGTGCGTGTGTGGTACCAATCAATATGACTTATAGCCCTGATGGAATAAAAAGTGAAAGAGAGGTGGGATACAGCTCTGCCACACAAATGCCTGCATGGCACGTGCAAGGTCATGAATTCAATTTCTAGTAACAAAAAAAGCAAAGAAGAAAGACTTCTTGGGCCCTGTCTGCCACACCATAAACTGCTCCTCCTCTGTGATGATACCATACCTACCATGCTGCCTTGCCTAGCAGCTAGCCGACAATGGGCTGAAAACTCAACAAAGTGTGAGCTAAATAAACCTCTCCTTTAACTAGTGAGTGTGGGGCATTTTGTCTCAGCAAGAGAAAGTAACTTAAGTAATAACTATATGCATCCACATGGCCTTACTTTTTCCCACCCAAATCTATGCCAGAGTGGCAGGGTCTACTCTAGTAGCTGGTGTTGCTACTTAAAGAATACTCAGCTTCTTGGCAACATAAAGGACCAGGAGGAAAATAAGAGGTAATTAATGGAGAGTGACTTTGAGGCTGTTGGAAAGGTCAGGAGAGGGCTCACCATGGTGCCCTGGGAGCCAGGCATAGCAACAGGGAGGGGGAAGAGGGATGCAGCAGGAGTAGCAGTTACACAGGCCCTAGGGTAAGGAGACCAGCAGGAACCAAGAGTGGCTGTGGGGTCAGAACAAGGAGGGCAACTTGGGGATGAGTTACAGAAAGAAGCAGAGGCTGACTCACACATGTGTTTGTGGACCACTGAATAGTTTGTGTTTCCTTAGGTGGTGCATGAGTAATGGGATCTGGTTTATGCATTTTAAAAGATCCTCCACCCGCACAAACTCCAATAACAGCAAGAATTGAAAATTAAAGGTGTTCCCAACAATGCAGGGTGGAAGCTGAACACAATGGGAAGAGTGGCAGTGTCCTGTTGGGGATGCCTGGGGCAGTCCCAGTGCTCTGGCCAAGGTGCGTGGGCCAGCAGGCGGGGGTTCCTTAACCTATTACATACGGTGAAAATGACTGCTGCTGCTCTCAACACTCCCCTTTTCCTATTTTATAAACCAACTACATCTGATCTGCTGAAAGTAAGTTAAATGAAATTATGGCTGGGTGTGGTGGTACATGCCTGTGATCCCAGCACTTGGGAGGCTGATGTAGAAGGATCTTGAGTTCAAGGCCAGCTGGGCTACAGAACAAGATACTGCCTGAAAATCAAATCAAATTATTTATGTACCCCAAATTAGGTTAAGTAAAGGTCTGAAGAGTATTCTTATTAAAAAAAAGGTATCAGCTTCAGTCTATGCATGGAATTTATGTTTAGCAGAGGTTTTTTCTTACTGGCTGTTAGCTGGATTGTCAGATTGGGTTGTCAGACAAATAACTAAAACATTATACTTTACTATAGACTCTTGGGAGGCTGAGCCAGAAAGATAACAAGTCCAAGCTCAAGCTGAGCAACTTAGTGACTTAGCAGGAAACCATCACAAAAACATTTTTTTACAGACCTGGGGATGTAGCCCAGTAGGGAAGCTCTGGGTTCAATGTCCAGCAAACACACACATACATTGAGTGTATCAGAAGAGATTTTAGCTTCTTTATGATGTTGTAGTAAGAGCTTGGCTTACATCTTGCCTCTGCCACTTATCAGCCACACACCTAACTTAAAATATTTATTTTATGGCAGCAACTAATGAGGATGGGCATTTGTTAAGAGCTAGGCCACTCTCTGGTTTCCCCTGCACTGCCACAGCTCATTAATCCTCTCAATGAGCCTGTGAAGCAGACAGCATTACCAAAACTAACTAAGCTCCAAAACTGAGTAACTTGCTGTCACATATTTAGTAAGCAGGACAGTGTAACTGTGAGCCAGGCCAGAACTCTTAACTCTCCCTTATTTAGCAACAATCGCATGAGCTCTAACAGCCCTGTAAGCACCTACTATTCTGTAGGTACCACATAAACATCAGTGAATAAGATTGATTTCTTTAATGGAGTTTTCATTCTTTTTTTCCCTTTCCTCCCCTTTCTCTCTCCTCTATCCTTTCTTCATCTCCCCTTACCTCCACTTGTTTCTATTTTTCTGCTACTGCACTGGAAACTGAAGCCACAGAACACTGAGCTGCATCCTCATCCATCTTTAAACTTCATTGTAAGACAGTCACACTGCATAGCCCAGGCTGGCCTTGAACTTGCAATTCTCATATCTTGGCTTCCTGAGTAGTTGTGATTACAGGTTTATGTCACTGCACCCTGCTCTATGGAGCTCACATTCTATCAGGGGTGCAGGCACAGTGTAGTCAAACAATGAGCAATTAACACAAATGTAAATGACATAGAGTGTTACTAGGTTATACCACTCAAAATTGCCAGCAGTGTTTTATTTTAACCTACAAAGATAGTAATTTCATATGGTTCAGTGCAACAGAAGGTCACAGTACAATTGAAAAAAGGGGAGTAAGGAGAGTAGGTAGTGGGAGCAGTATGTAGGAGTAGCAGGTGAGCAGTGGACCTCAGCGAGATGACATTTTGCAGGGAAGAGGGGACATAGGAGCTATTCTAGATACTGCACTCATGTGGCTAACATCATCCTCAATGTTACAGGGTTATGAAGACCAAATGAGACAACAGAAGTGAAATGTTTTATAAAGTAGGAAGACCAAGGTTTATAGCAAATTATCATTTATAACTCCCCACTTTGCTGCTGGGAATTGCAGCAACCCTGGAAAGAAAGAAATATAGCTAGGTGGCTTTATAATACTGTTGCTTCATACCCTCACCTGGAACACAGAAGAAATTAGTTTTGATTTAAAATGTTCTCTTGCTGTCAGAAAACAAAAAGGGCTGTTGTTCTTTGGCCAATAAAACATTATCCACACAAAGAGGGTAAGAGGACATGTCTGTAAGCAATCTGCTGAGATATAGCTGAGATTGCAATCTGAACTGAACAGATGTATAAGAAAAAGCCAGGTTCTCTTAACTCAATAAAATGTATTCAAAAACACCATGTGTCTGAAATTTAACATCTCTGAAGTAGGTAGGAATTTTGCTAGTTCCATCAACCCACTGCACCAGGTAGGTATTATTTGCTATGTGTGGTAAAGATTATAATTTAGCGACTAATGCTTTAAAAAGACAAAGTTGACCCACGGTAAACTACACTAAGCTAATCTGACTCTAAATAGTTGAGGCCTTATTTTAAGGATTTTTACACTTAACAATTCAAAAAGTGGTACTTTTTAAAATTTATTTATTTGCATTTAAGAGAAACCGTTGACAAAGATTAATGGGAAATAATCTTTAACTAGTTGGAAAAAAAAAAAATCAACACTACCAAGACAGATTATATTTTCAACTGAACAAAACTTCATGGACACTGTCACCAATATCAATGAAAAGTGACCATTTTTGACTTTTCGAAATACATAGTAATATAATGCACAATATTCAATCATTTCTGTTCTTCCCTGAATATACAAAAATTAAAATACCAATTAAAAAACTAATATTTTTCTTTAAACATTTCTTACAATTTCAATATTCTTATTTTATAGTGGTGTAGTTTGAAAGCTTTTTATTCACAAGTTATTCAACCCACCCAAAGGGAACTGATAGTCTATAGGCTCACAGTGCAAATAAAAAGTTCAAGAATGCAGCAACTGACATTTTTAAGATACAAAATAGATAAAATTCTTTGAAGACTCATGCAGAAAGCTTTGCTAAGCAGATGGCCACAAAACTAGAACATCTGATAATTCTGCTAGTGATTTCAATGGGACTCCCAATGTTTCTTGAGTCACCTTGAACTCTCATCTTAGGCTTTGTATTTGGCTTTTCCAGTTTCACTAATGACACAAATGTGCTGTAAAATACAAATCCAGAAATTCACATGAGAACAGTGTATTCTGAAGTGAAAGATAATAACAAATTTCGCATATCTTGGAGGAATAGTATATAACCAGGGCTCTTATTAAAAAAGCAAAGGGAGTAATGTGAGCCAGTATCTTGGAAAAAAGCAGTGCTTTTCCCAATTAGTTTCATTTGTTTGTCTCAATATATAACTTTCAAGAAGTAGGGAATATTAAGTATGTCAAAATTGGGGCCAAGGAAAGTGGGAATGAAAGACGGAGTAAAAACCCTGCTTTAGCTAGTGTTGCTGGTTGAGTCTTCTAAATCTTCCTCAACCATGTTCATAAAAATACCCAAGGGACTCCTCTCTCCAGAGCAGGAGGTGTGTATTTGAAGGAGAATAAATTAGAAGACTTAAACTTGATCACTTATTTCTCCCTCAGGACTACATTTATCGTCTGAAATAACAATGGGACACAGTATTATACATTAAAGCTGTTCGACTATTTCAGCCAGCAAGAAGTATCCCCCCAGCCTGGACAAGTTCCAGCTTTAAGGGCATCTGTACTTGACTACAGCTTTATGTGACTGATAGCAACCATCAGTCTGTTCAAATTAGGAGTCACTGGAAGGAAAAACAATTCTATTCTTCCCTGAATTTTTATATGGGTTTTGAAAAATGAGATTAAAAAAAAAGAAGCATGACTTACATTCAAGTCCCGGAAGTATTCATTATAGTCAAGGGCATACCCAACAACAAACTTGTTTGGAATTTCAAATCCAACAACTGGAAAGAATCGTTAAGTTATCATTAAGATACAGAAGACATTATTTTCTAATCTAATACTTGCAAATGTGCCTTCTCTACAGTAACTCTAAGCCATTTCACATAAAAACATTTTTTACATGAAAGATCATTTAATTATTGACAAAAAGTAATGCACTTACAGTCTGGCCTATATCCAACACTTCGAGGGGTCCTTTTCACCAGCAAGCTGTTAATTACAAAGTATGATATGTGACATATGGAAAGACTACAGGGAATTACCAAAGAGCACACTGATGTTCCTAAATAGTGTTTCATCTGCATTTAGCATGCCATGGTTCATTTTTACACGCCTAGAAGACATGAAATGGAAAGCTAAATCACGCTGATCATTGTGCAGGGGCGGCAGTGAGTTCACCGCATGAACAAAACTCTTGATCTGTACCCAGAACCTGATGTATGCCTCTGGGAGCTGCACCCTCACCACCTCTGTGTACCTCTAAAGGCAGCTAATTGGGAGGACAAATGGGTGGGTGGGGGTGCCAATGAGCAAAAATGAAAAGATAAAGTTCACTCAGCCCAGAATTCCCAGAAATATAAACCCTAAGCTGCAAAGGATATGGTAGAGGTGAGGATCAACTTTCTCCAAGGCTTTTAATACATGGTTTATAAAGAAGATGCTCAGGTTAAAAAAAATAGTGTGCTAGAGGAAGGAACTTCTTTTTTGAGCAGGAGAAATCCTAAGCACGAACCCAGGGCCTTGTATTACAAACTACCACTCATCTACACCAGCAGCCTAGAATTCTTAATTAAATTTTCATTTGTTTGGCTCTTGTTGGAAATTTCCATTTGTTTTTTCAATTGATCACACTGTTGTCATTATTGCATAAAACATAATGGCTAATTTGCATATGTGATTTTATATCATTAACAAAAATATGTAAATAGAAATGACTCAACAAATATAAAGTTAAGTAAATGGAATGGCTAGGTCGGATGAATTTTCTAATTTTAGCTTTCTGAGGCATCTCCACACTTTTTAAAAAATGTATTTGTTATAGGGTCTCAGTATGCAGCTCAGATACATAGTGATCCCCCTGTTCAGCCTCCCCAGCACTGGATTGCAAGCATGCACCACCATGCCAACTCAGTTGCCTGTTCAGCACGCCCTGGGGCGGGGCGGTGGCAACCAGCACAGCATGTGGTGCCTGGATTCAACCCAAGTCCCTGTGCTTGCCTAAGCAGGCACTTAGTCCACTGAGCTATCATGCTCACCTCATACTCATCTTCATATTGTTCCTTTTTTTTTTTTAATTTTATTTATTTATTTGTTTGCTTGCTGTGTTTGTTTGTTTCTTTATTTTATTTATTTTGTGGCTGGCTCAGCCTGCCCTGGTGGTGGGGGCTGGCGCAGCATGTGGTGCCGGGGATCGAACCGCAGTCCCTGCAGTTGCCTGAGCTTTCCTAAGCAGGCGCTTTAGACCACTGAACCATCTCGCCGGCCCACCATCTTCATATTGTTCCTAACAGTTTATATTACCACAG
>PVKN010038068.1:0-11129 GCA_004027915.1 Capromys pilorides
GTCATCCTGTTTGTCTATTTCTTTTGATTGATATCTTCGTTACTTTTCACTCATGGCTGACACAGAATACCCAGCACGAAAACCTAAGGAAGGAAAGGTTAATTCATCTCACAATTAGTGGAAATGTCAGCCCATGATTGGCTGATTCCAAAGCAAAGTAGCTCATGGCACAGTGTAGCATTTTATGATGGCAGAATGCAACAAAGATCAAAAGGAGAAGCTGAAGCTGTGGTTTCCAGCAAACTTCTCTTCCTTTTGTGCTGACTGTGAGGACTAGAGCTCCTCCAAGGAAGTGGGACCAATCATCCTTACTCATGACCTTTTATTTGTCCTCTAAGTGGTGATTAACTCTAAGTAAGGCTCTCTACCTCCCACACGTGGCCCTCCTTATACTAGGCAAGTGGTGTAGAAATACATACACAATGTTTAAGCCTTCCTCTTATACAGGATGTGGATGCTTACCATATGAGAACCCTGGCCCTCTGCTGAGTCACATAATAAAACTAATAAACTACTTAAGTTGAAACAATGTATCAACCACTATGATTGGTGTATCATGAATATTAATATTGATGTTTATAGCTGATATGTATTGGCTTCTCCTTGTCATATTGTTTTCCTGTTGTTGGTTCCCTGTCCTTCCTCTACATGTATCAATTGCATTGCTAGGTCTCTCCTTTATTTTGATATTCTTAAGTTCATAGTCTTCTATATATCTTTCTATAATGTCCTTTAAAACATTTTGTAGAATTGATTTATGGATCATTATAGAAATATGGAGATGAGACAAAAGCTACTTAATGTCCTAAGAAGAAGGGCCCATTAAACAGAGCTGAGGGAGGGCTGTTGTCTGTTACTTGTAAATCCTGGAAAGCTGGGATTCAAGGCTGCAAGATAACAGGTTCTCCTGCTGGCCCCCTGTTTTTTGATCCCTTGGTTGTGATGTTAATGGTTGGCTCATTGTCTCCTCCCCTCCTTGGAATGATATCAATTAGCATTTGTGTGAACCTAGTGTTAGGTGAATGGTGCAAGGCATAGTGATTTATACTCTGTATTTATTAAAGTAGTTGTGCACATCATTAGCCTGTTTTTACCACTTAATAAAAGTGAGATGGTTTTGGGGCTCTGGGCACTTCAAGAAAGACTACTCTCAGTGAGACCTCTAAAGCTACCTTCATCAAGTCTTCATGTTGTTATGTTGGTGTCTTTGGCACCAACTCATAATATGAAACAGGTCAGAAATTGTTTTTAGTTTTTGACCTGAAAGTGTCTTATTTCTCCATTGACTTTGAAAGAGAGTTTTTCAGGGTACATCAATCTGGGTTAGACATTTCTTTCTTGAAACATTTGAAATGCTTCACTTCAATCATCCCTTGACTATTGGTTTCAGTTGAGAAGTCTACTGTGATTCGAATGAGCTTTCCTTCAGCGGTGATTTGTTCTTTGCTTTAATAGCTTTTAATAATTTGTTCTTGTGCTGAATTTATAATATCCTGATTACTGGATAACTTGCTGTAGCTTTATTTATTTAGGTCCTGGTTAATTGTACTTCTATATACCTTGCTTATTTCTGTCAAATTCTGTTCCAATATTTGTAAAGTTTTATGCCATTATGTATCTGAATAGTATTTTACTTTTCTTTTTTTCAGAACTGGGGATTAAACTCAGGTCCTTGCAATTGCCAGGCAAGTCCTTATTCTACTGAGCTATCTTCCAAGCCCCTGAGTAGAATTTTAATCATATTTGTCTGTGTACTGTTTTCTTATTAACTCCAACAAATGTAATGACCTTTTGTGTATTTCCTTGCAGCTGATGGACTGATTTTTCATGGACACATGCTATTTTTAGGAAATGTCAGCATGATCACCCAAGCCCATCTCAAGAGCTAATATTTTGACTTCACATTGGTTGAGTTTGCTATCAGTAGTTTCAGTGCAGTTTTTCATTTCCTTCATATATGTTTGAATGTGTTTTAGGAATCTATTTCTCCTTTATGCTGGGAGTTATGGTGCTCATCATTTTCTTGTGCTCTTCTATTTCTTCTTCTGTGTGTATTATAGTTTAACTGAGCAAAACTTCCCTTAGATTATCATCTTATTTTTACATAAGTGATTATTTCTGATCTGATTTTTCTATACCCTCATTCATCTTTTTGCTTCTTTTGCTACCACTTAGGACTGTGTAGGTGGGTGTCTTCTGATTTTATTTATCTGATTTTCACCTGGACATTTCCAGGGTGAGGTGGAGATCTGGTTTTGTAAATTACTTCTTCATCATATCATCTTTTATCTTTAAATTTTAATTTGTTTTCTGTGTTGATGCTTCTGCATTTCTTATAAACAGTTTTATCACTAGTATCAAGTCTTTTCTGTGCAATGTCTCTTCCTCTGAGATATTTTCTAACTATAGCTGTGATTTAATTTTTATGTGTTTCCCAACATCCTACCTTGTCAGTTATTAGAAATCAGAACTTACTATACACTTGATTGTGCACAGTGCATGACCCACAGCACTCACAGTTTTGACTTTGAAGAGGAAAGAAATAACTACAATCAGTATGACATACTTGCAAAGGAGTAAATTAACTATATCACTACCATCAAGCAGATCTTAGATACTAACAAACTCTGATAATTATTATTTTCAAACTTTATCCATAGGAGCAAGGTCTATAATTATGGGAAAATAAAACAACACAGATGAACAACTTTTATACAATGTGTTTCACTTTGATAGAGTGATTTTAGTCTTTAGTGCAGACATTTAACAAGCATATGCATGGAGCACAAAGATAAGTGATCAGAAATGTAGAGAAAATAAGGCTAAAAAGAAAGGATGATCATTGAATCTTTGGGCAAAAAGAGATTAGAGTAGACAAATAATAAGTGAAAAAGGAAAATACATCAAAGCAAAACTGATAGAACAGTGACACTGTTTGCACATGGAAATATCAGACACTCAAATAAGATAATTTAGCAAAGAGAGAAACACATCATTAAAACAAAGCAAAAATAAGAAAAAGTTTGAACAACTGAAACATGACAAAAGCAGAAAAAAAAATGAAGCACAGAGGAAAAGAATAAACTGCTGAATGGTCAAGACCAAGTTAAAATAAGAACTTTAGAACTAAAAATGTGACTTTTGCTATACGAAAATGTCAATCAAATCCTCTGAGGATTTACCCTGAAACCATGTTCAGCACTTTATGGAAATTTTGTCAGTGCCAGCCGTCTAGATGAGCCAGAGCCATTGCTTGACCAATTTACTCACTGTGAAAGTCTGAGAAAATTTTATCACTGAAAAAGGAGTAAATTAGCTATCTCACTAATAATAAGCAGATCCTAGATACTAGTAAACTCTGGAAATTATTCTTTGCAAAATTTATCCATAGCACCAAGGTCTATAATTATGGGAAAATAAAACAACACAGATGAGCAAATTTTATGTATTGAGTTTTGCTGTGGTAGAGTGATTTTAATCTGTAGTAGGGATATTTAACAAGTACATGCATGAAGCGCAGAGATAAATGATCAGAAATATAGTGAAAATAAGGCTAAAGGATAAAAGATGATTACCGAAGCTGATCTAGGTGACTCTCCTTAGGCACACTATACATCATCAATCACTTTCCTGTGTGGCCCCATAATGTCCTTGATCAGAAAATTTGGGACATCACTGAGTTACAGGATGTTACAGCACAGGTTCTCTTATGTGCTGAATCCTCAATGACAAAGGCCAATATATTTGTTACTTTTAGTCCATCTATCTGTATAATTTTTGGTGTGCAAACATTAGTTGTTAAACATCCAGAAGAGATGCTTAATGACATTATTTTCCTGTAATAGAGGCAGTTAGCTAAACATTGCTATCTGTCTGAAAGTGTAAGCATGAAGTATGAAAAGCAAAGCCATGTTAATATGGTGAGTTATAAAAGACTCAAGTCAACAACTTCAGACAGTTGCCAATTGCCACTTGTGCTGATGACTAACTACTATTATGGATTTTTGAGCTATATTCGCTTATTTTGCTGAAGTCAACTACCTACAGTTTTTGGGCTGGCATCAAGTATGAAAAGGTCCTATAAAAACTTCTTCAAATACAGCTCTAATTGCAATGGAATGCCCATCTTTGATGAAACAAAACAAAAAAGGGGAATATAAATAAAGGGCCAGTTTGTTGTGAAAAAAATGTATGTATGTACAAGATAGTTCGATAGATGTACAGCTACTTTCTCTTAGTTCATTGAGAAGAAAGATTTGTGCTAATATTGTGTAGACAACATATCACATCTGCATCTTTTTCTCTGAATAACTACTATGAAGATAATAATATGCAATGTATCAATTATTGTAACTGTCCTACTAACCTGTTTTGAAACTGTTTCAATGCTATTCTATCTTCCTTTCTCATGAAATGAATAATTTTTTTAAAAAAAGAAAGAGAATAAGCTTTTTCTCCTGTCTATATTTTTGTGATAGTGTCCAACTCAGAGCCCAGAGCTGTGCTGTGTAATCCAACTAAGTTTTTTTTAGGACTATTGCTAAGTAGCAGACTGTGCTTTGCCTCAAATATGAAGGCTGCTGCCAGTTTTCTGCCCATAACTTTTGGTATGTCTTGCAATAGCCCATCCATGTATCCTTATTTTCTTTATCTCTGTATCCTTCCTGTAGTTGCAGTGGTACCTTCTGACAAAGATAACCCAAGAGTTCTCCCAGACTCATATACAATTGGCCCCACCCAATCCTTGCACAGCTTCCTGTATTGCACCTCTGCTGACTCAAGTTGTCTCCTTTTATGTCAAAGGTTGATGTTTGAGGTGAATGTTGTAGGCTGAATCCCTAATCCTACTGCCACAACAGAGACAGTCCAAGACTATACATTCCTACTTCCCTCTCCCCTCCTATGGAGTGCTGACTTTCCACTCACTGGCCTGATGGCCTTGGACTGCTTTAATCACTCATTTGAATTCCTTCATCCTGCTACTCACAGGATGCAGGAAGTGCTGTTAACTGACTCACCATGTCTTTGGCTGCCTCCAAATCAGCTTAAGGTTTCTCAGTCCCATTTCATTCTCCCTTCTACCATGAGCAGTACTGAGTTTGCACTCATTGCCCAGAGTGCCTGTCTTATTTTGAGAATTTGTTCACAGGAATGTATGCTTTGTGGCTTGATGTAGTCAGATGACTTTTCTGCAGGAATAGGCCTTCTGGTAGGAGATGGCCTGTTAGTCGCCCACTATTGAGGAATGATTCAAGGTAAGATCTGCCATCAGATGACACCCTTTAAGGTATTGCTGTTGGTGACTTCCAGATTCAATCATACTATATCTTAAGAAATTCAGCTTTCCAAGATGTCATCCCTGGACCTCAAAGTCTAAAGCCATCAAGAGATACGTCAGAACTCTGCTTGGGGAGAGAGATTTCCTACAGATATCTGTACAAGATGGAGAAGGCTGATCATGTCTCCACCAATAAACACTGACCCAAGGACAGACATAGTAGCTGGAAATGTCATGGCAGGTCATCACGAATAGTGACTGACTCATGGACAACATTGTTTTATCCCCTAAACCTCAGGCATATCAGGACATACATCTGGGGTCAAGAGACTCAGGCTATGAAGAGATATACTGCCATCTTCGACTAATGCACTAATAAGGACTCACAAATGTAAAAGATTACTAAAATCCTGGAGTCTAGTTTTACTCCTCCACTCAACTGTTAGGAGTAAATTTATCTCATTGGAGTTCCCACTTGGACGTCATCTGAATCACTGGAATGCATTCCAACCAGAAGCTATTTAAAGAAATGATTTGATAATCTCATTCAATGAAACATGGCCTACGTCTTCACTCGGGGAAAATTGGACATTGACACTCCTTGTCACCTTGAAATATAATGCCATAGTTCACATATAACTTTAAGGAACACATTTAAGGCTTTATGTGCCTCTACCATACGCCTGATTTATACCCAAAGAGTCACGATCCCTCAGCAGGTGATGCTACAGAGGTTTCCCTGCTGTCAAATTCTTCTCTACACAAACTACCTCCTCAGCAACCTTATCTGCCAGTACCCTCAAGAAGTAGAGATCTTCTGCAACACTCCTTGATAGGTCTTGACCTATTTACATAGGGACCCAGATTCAGGCTACACTATTTAAGCTACCCCTTACTAAGTGTTGATCTACTTATATCGGGAGCCAAATGCAGAATTCAATATTTAAGTTCTTCATTATGCTACAACCTTGAGCAGTGGCAAACACCAATAGTATAGTATATTAGCTTATTTTTTGAATAGTCACAGTATAGGAAAACTTGGATAGATTTTGTGAGGATGCTAAAAATTTTGCTTGTGATTTCCATATATTAACAAAGAGTTTTTGATGTGAAAAAAGACTATAAATCCTGCAAAGCAGGGCAATGATGAAGCTTTTGTAACTTCATCTTTGATAACTTCTAATTCCTGTATTATTTAAGTTCCAGTAGAGATCTGACTTTGATTATAAGAGGTGAGGAAGTCAAATGAAAATAATACATCAAAGATATTTTGTTAAACTTCTCTGTGATAAGCAATACCAAAACTGTAAACGTTGATAAATTCAGATCTATTGCTAAATTCTCCAATGAAATTCCAGTTATTTTTAGGATCACCTTGAAGAGGGACTCCATTGACCCACTAATATGTACCCACAGTCTAGAGAATTTCAGATTATGCTAAGGCCATATTTTATTGATCTGTCAACTCTAGAAATTAGGAAAAAGCTCCAAAATCTCCAACTGGGACACCTGACTAAAATAAGTCAACTGGTCACTGAGGCTTATTTGGTATTCAATAACCATAATGAAGCAGGTTACACAACAGAACAATAAGAAAAGGAAGCATCCTAAAGCCATGCTCAAACTATTCGATAAAGCTCATGAAAAAACCCACCCACAATTTTATGGGATATAGGGACATACAGTAGAAAAAGAAAAACTCACAAAACTTAAAGAGCAGAAGAGTAAGGCACTGGACACAGGAATATGCTGAGAAATTATTCAGCCCCTATTTGACCTTTCAGAACACAAAATACGTTTGACATTGAAAGACAGTCTTACCTCATTCCCAGAGGGGAACAAAGTAAACCTTCACCATTGTGGCAAGGGAATAAGGTACAAAGTGTGAGTGTCACTGTGTCTGAGGCAGACTGCAAGGCTGCCACAATAAAGTATCATAATTAATTTACAGAAGCCTTGAGTAACTTTAGGTAGAGTGGGCAAACAATTTGTATTCCTCAATGATACTGCTGTGACTTTTTAGCTCTAATTTCTAATTTGGCTTTTATTTCAACCCCTTCTAAGTTTGTATGCCTTAAGTGAAATGACTGAGCAGATTTTGTAGCGCTACTGTGAACTGTCATTTGGAAGTTCTTTTTTGAAGCTGCCTTTCTGGGATACTGGAGCAGCACACACCAATAATTGAAAGAGATATACTCTTATTACTCAGGGCCATGCTAATGGTAAAACCTCTAGCAAACTGTGTCCTAGATGTTAGAAACATAGCCAGACTGAGGATATGAAGTCCAAAGTCTCTGCTGAGAATGGATCTTCAAGCATGATAGAATTCCAGATCTTGAAGACAAAGTCATAGCTAGTGAAAAGATAAGAAAGTGTCTCATAAAAAACAAACAGGACAAAGGAAAAATAATTCAATATCCGCAAGATGATGCAAAACTGAACAACGTGAGATTAATAGGAGTCAATGAAAAAGAATGAGTCAATATAACTGATATAAGAAACAATATGGGCAAAAGTAATAGCAGAAAACTTCACAAAGATGACACAACAATTGGACATTCCGTAACTGAAGCATACAGAACTCCAAATAACATTAACCCAACTAAAAACACACCCAGACATATAATAGTCAAGATCCTAGAAATCCAACAGATGAATAATATACTATATGCCGCTAGAGAAAATAAACAGATTACATTTAAAGGACAACCCATTAGAATAACAGCAGATTTTTCTTCACAAACCATGAAGTCAAGAAGACCATGGAGCAGAGAGCTTCAACTCCTCCATGAAAACAAATTCCCGCCCAGACTGCTATACCCCACAAAACTCTCTTTCAAGTACAAGGGAGAAATGAAACACTCCCATGATAAAGAACAACTAAAGAATTTCATGATGTCAAAGCCGACTAGAAAAGGAAGAAAAAACAAAACCTAAAGCCCAAAGATGGGAGAAAATTATAAAATTAGAGCCAAAGTTAAGTCAATCAAGAGAAAGAAAACAATACAAAAAATTAATGAATCAAAAAGTTGGTTCCTTGAAAGATTAAATAAAATTGATAAGCCCCTAGCTAACCTTATTAAAGAGAGGGAAGAAAGGATTCAAATTCAAGCAATAAGGAATGGAAAGGGTGAAATTACAACAGACCCAGCAGAAATTCAGAGTATCATTAATAGCTACTTTGAGAATCTTTACTCTCAGAGAATTGAAAAAACAGATGAAATCGACAGATTTCTAAAAAGGTAAAAAATACCAAAACTGAATCAACAAGATACAAGAACTCTCAATAACCCAGTAACAGTCAATTAAGTACAAAATGTAATAAAAAGCCTACCGACAAAAAAATATGCAGGACCTGATGGATTTACAGATGAATTCTACAAGAAATTTAAAGTAGACTTAATCCCAATACTCCTCAAACTCTTCAATGAAATTGAAATGGAAGCAATTGTCCCAAAATCATTCCTAGAGGCAAGTATTGTAACGATCCCAAAACCAGAGAGAGATGTAACTAAAAAAGGGAACTATAGGCCAATTTTTCTCATGAACATAGACGCAAAAATCCTCAATAAAATCCTCACCAATAGAATACAGCAAATCATAAAGAAGATTACCCACCATTACTAAGTACGATTCATCCCAGGAATACAAGGATGGCATAATATACATCAATCTATCAATGTAATACCCTATATCATTAAAGCCAAATCCAAAAATCCCATGATCATCTCAATCAATGCATAAAAAGCTTTTGACAAAGTCCAACACTCATTCATGTTCAAAGTGCTACAGAAAATAGGAATAGAGTGCCTCTACCTCAATCTGATAAAAGCCATCTGTGACAATCCAATGACCAACATAATTCTAAATGGGGAAAACCTAAAGTCTTTTGCCCTCAGATATGGTACAAGACAAGGATGTCCCCTGTCACCACTCCTATTTAATACAGTTCTGGAATCATTAGCTGAAGCTATTAACCAAGAGAACGAAATAAAATGAATAAGAATAGGTGAAGAAGAAGTTAAATTATCACTATTTGCAGATGACATGATAATCTACTTGGAAGACCCAAAGAACTCCACCAAGAAGTTACTAGAATTGATACACAAATTAGGCAGCATAGCAGGGTACAAGTCAACACTTAAAGACAATAGCATTCTTCTACATATATAACAAACCCAATGAGAAGGAAATTAGAGAAACAGTGCCTTCTCAATAGCATTGAAAAAACTGAAATACTTAGGAATTACCCTAACTAATGAAGTAAAATATCTATTCAATGAAAACTACAGTACTGTGAAAAAAGAGACTCCAGAGGATTTCAGAATATGGAAAGACATTTCCTGCTCATGGATAGGAAGAATGAACATTGTGAAGATGGCCATACTGCCTAAATTTTAATACAGAGTTAACCAATACTTATCAAAATACCATCAACATTCCTCAGAGACCTAGAGAAATTAATCCTAAAATTTATTTGGAACGGGAAAATACCTAGAATTGCAAAGACAATCCAGGGCAACAAAGACAAGGCATGAGGAATTATAATTCCTGACCTAAAGTTATACTACAGAGCTACCATGATAAAGTCAGCATGATTGGCAAAAAAATAGACCTGAGGATCAATGGAATGGACTGGAAGATGCAGAAGCAAATACAAACACACTCACCAAACTTATTTTTGACAAAAGGACCAAACATGTTTACTGGAATCAAGATAGCCTCTTTAACAAATGGTGCTGGAAAAACTGGCTCTCCACATGTTGAAAAATAAAACTTGATCCAGGTCTATCACCATGCAGTAAACTAAAATAAAAATGAATGAAAGATTTAAATATTAAAAGAGAAACCCTAAATCTCCTAGAGGAGAAAATCAGAGCAAATCTTGAAGGCATTGAAGTAGGCAAAGAGTTCATGGCCAAAAATCAAAACGCACGTTTATCACTTGAAAGAATCCATGAATGGGATGTCCTCCAGCTGAGTTTTTTCATGTCAAAAGAAAGTACAAACAGAATAAAAAGGCAACACACAAATTTTGAAAACATTTTAACAAATAAATATTCAGACATGGGTCTTCTAACTAGAATTTACAGAGAATTAAAAGTCATTAAGGTCCCAAAATTCAAAGATTCAATCCAGAAATGGGCATCCGAGATGAAAACACACTTCTCAGAGAAAGAAATTCAATAAGCCTATAAGTACATGAAGAAATGCTTCTCATCGCTAGCCATTCGTGAAATGCAAATCAAAACAACACTTAGATACCATCTCACCCCAGAAACAATGGCTACTATAAAGAAATCAAGCAGCAACAAATGCTGGAAAGGCTGTGGGAAAAAGGAACACTTCTCCACTGCTGGAGGGAATGCTGACTCATACAACCATTATGGAAAGCAGAGTGGAGACTCCTCAGAAAACTAGAACTAGAAATTGCATTCAATCCAACTATACCCAATTAGGAGTTTTTCCAGAAGAACTAAAAGCATCATATCATAGCGATATCTGTGCACCTGTGTTTATAGCAGCCCAATTTGTAATAGCCAAATCTTGGAAACAACCAAAATGCCCATCATTTAAAGAATGGTAGAAAAAGAAGTGATATTTTTATAAAATGGAGTGTTACTCAGCTATAAGTAATGATAGACTATACAAATGGATGTATCTTGAACATATACTTATTAGTGAAATAAACCAGACCTACATATGTCAATATTGTATAATCTCCCTAGTATAAGAAATCAAAAGAATAAATAACTAAATTAATTAATTAATTAATTAATTTTGGGCAGTACCAGGAATCAATATCTGGACCTTGCATTTTCTGCTTCCCAAATCTCTTTAATTTTTTTTA
>PVKN010038069.1:0-11134 GCA_004027915.1 Capromys pilorides
AGGAAGAGAGAGAGAGGGGGAGAGAGAGAGAGAGAGAGAGAGACTTCCATGTCATGTGGTAAGAGCTAAGAGCAACAAACTCCAGCAGGGTGGGAGGAAGAAGGCTTCCTGAACAGGACAGTGCTTGACTTCAGTCTTGATGGTGGAATAGGTACAGTGGGTTAAGAAACTGTATTTTCTTTTTTTTTTTATTTTTTATTTTTTATTTGTTTGTTTGCTTGTTGTGTTTGTTTGTTTCTTTTTATTTATTCATTTTGTGGCTGGCTCAGCCTGCCCTGGTGGCGGCGCTGGCGCAGCATGTAGTGCCGGGGATCGAACTGCAGTCCCCGCAGTCGCCTGAGCCCTCCTAAGCAGGCGCTTTAGACCACTGAACCATCTCGCCGGCCCCAAGAAACTGTATTTTCTTACGGAGGGTACAGTATTAGCAAATGCACGTGGTGGCAACGCGGCAGATGCCAGAAACTGAACAAACCCAGCGCTCCGAGGCGCGCCACACAAATGTAGGCATGATATTTAAAGTTGTGAAACTTTATCCCCTTTGGGGACAAATTAAGCCATCTGAAAACAAAGGGGAGAAGAAGGCATTCCCTAGGCCCATCTGGCTGCAACCAGCGTAGAAAGATCTGCCAGTCATGCCCAGCTGGTCCAGGGCATTGACAGGAAGGCTGTATACAGACAGCTTACGTGCTACAAGAAACCAAGATGAACAACTACCATTTTCTGGAGAAGCAGGGACTTATTCAGGGTAAGCTTCACCCTGATGCTGCTTTTAGAGAACAGAATTTTAGAACAAGTAAAAGGTAAAGGAGGGAGGTACCGATGCTAAGGTTCAGAAGAGATGGTTGAGGCCCACATGTAGTAATTTCTTACCTTTCTAGGGTAAGAAAAAGGCTTTTCTGAGAAACTATTTTACTTGGGTTCTCTAATGGTAATACATGCAGTATTTGGGGGTGAGCTGCAGTCTAACCACTCTAAAGAGTTTACAACAAATACAACACTCACTGCTGGCATTTACGTAGTGTTCCCTGTGCTTCAGACTCTGCACCATACGCACTAAATGAAACCATGTACATTTAAAAAAAAAGAATGCAGCACTGGGTCTCGTACTAACTCTTCCATTCAATAAATGTCAGCAGGAGTCACTATGTCCTATGTTATTAGCATTGCTGTTACTGATGCACGGATTCCTCACGATGCAGTGAATATATACCATTACCACTGCTGTATTATGTATACAGAAGGACGTAAGCTCTGTGAGAAAATGGGACTGCAGAGCCCAGGGCACACACAGCTTAGAGTGTGGCAGCTATCCCTGTGAGATCATGGTGGCCACCATTTATGGGACAGCTACCGTAGGTCCTCCCCTCCCCGTACTGAGCACTGCGCCACATCAATGGCCAACTCCTCAAAGCAGTAGACTTTTTAAGTAAAAGAAACTGAGGCTCTGAAGTTCATGCTCAAAGTCACTCAGCTCGTAAAGAAGGACAGACAGGACAGACTCAAGCTCAGAGCAACCTGGCCCTACCGGCCCTCCTTGGCCAACCTCTGTGAAACTCTTGGAGGGACAGATTGCCCGTATGTACCAGGCTTTCCTGTACAGACTGCACTTTACAGCTACTGCTGCGTGGATCAGGAAGGCGCACAGGTAGCCCAACACCCGGGCAGAATTTTCTGTGTATGAATTCAAGTTAAAAATCTGGTTTGTCCTATCAAGGGCAGTTGTGTGTTCAAGTAACAAACCTGGATAAATGAAAAGCTGGGAGGAAAACAGACTGCCATGGAAAAATAATCTTGAAACTAATTCTTCAAATAGATCATTTCAGTGCCTGCAAGCAGGCGCAGGGGCTGAGGCTTGGATCCCCGGCCTGCCGCGCCAGCGCCACCCCTGGGGCGCACTGAGACCGCAATTGAGATTGGGCATGGTGGCAAGCACCTGTAATCCCAGCTTTTGGGAAGCTGCCAACAGGCAGATCACTACGAGTCTGATCTAGTAGTGAGACCCTGAAAACCCTATAAACCCTCCTCTAAAATATAAGAGAAAGAAAAACAAATAGATTATTTTTGAGAATCAACATACATATTATTTTATTTGTTTATTTATTTATTTATGCTGTTTTATTTTATGGGTGCTGGGGATCAAACCCAGGAACTCGCCCACATTAAGCACTTCCTGTCCTACCACACGGCATCCTCAGCCACAAAAGCACTCATGTTTTGACTGAATGTCAAACTCAGGAAGTGTGGGCTCTCCTGGCTGAAGAGCTTCTCACACAATGCGCAAGTGAAAGTGTCTCTCCTGAGCCCAGGTCCTTCTTGGAGGCCATTCTGAGGTCTTACACTGCTCAGATGGGAGGAAGGTACTGCCGCCAAGAGATCGAGAAAGTATCAAAAGGAACAGAAACAACACTTTCTGCCTGATTCGGGTGCCCCGGATGTTGCTATGCAGTACAGACTGTGTGATACTGTTTGCTGACTGGAATGACAAGCCGTAGACCTCAGTTCAGACCCACATGTCATCAGCACTGTGGGAAACTGCAGGTCCTACCTTGCCAAAAAAGAAAACGTTGGATTTCAGTCCAATCTGTTAGTGTTTTCCAGGATTTCACCTTCCCCAATTTCCCCACCATGGGAGAAAATCTTTAAAACCATTTTATCAGTAAAGATAGGTTTGGAGTTTCACGGGGGTAGCCTTATAATTTGGTGCCTCTTGCACGGCCATGTGTCTCTGCAGAACCCAGGGCTCCATCATCTAATGGCAAAGCTCCGGTGAAGTCTCAAAACTTGCTCATATTTTCACTTAGCATTCTCATAAGAAGCTTCCCCAAAGGTAAGCAAAGTTGCATCATCATTTCTCCGGTTCAAACTCCAAGAAACGTTAATATATATTACTATGAAGGGAATTGTGATTTTAATGAGTGGAAAAAATGTTATTAATTCTGGTAAGGATTATTCAAAAGGTAATAAAGATAAAAGCTGTCAAAATTAATTAAGCACCTATTCATTAAGTCCAAGGTAGCTTCAGTTTCTTTATTGCACAAATACAATTAACACTTAATCTGAATCTCGATAAGTTACATAATCATGCGTCTGAAAGTAAAGGGAGGATACAACCTTGGCCTTCTCCGTTTTACATGGGAAAACATTAATGACGCTGACATCGGAGACAATTAGACAGTGTCAGCTGATTGTTTTTAGCCAGCTTTCTCTCACATCTGTGGTGTCTACAAGCAAGAAGGCTCATTGTTCCCCCAGGCGTCCTTCAGGCCTTGGCTTTTTGTGTAAACCGTCAATCTTTTGGCGAATATCAAAGCCATGAGGAAATTAGAACAGACCAGCTCGGCTACCCCACACTAAAGCCTAGCAGGGTGCATCCACTATGCTACTAATTAGGCAGTGACCAACAAAATAACCTGTCAGTGTCCACTAGCCATTTCCCACACACCTGCATTTCATACCCTAATAAGCATACAGCAAGAGAGAAAAAAGGATAACTGCTCAAGTGTGAAAAATGAACAACATATAACAATGTTTCCATCCCCACCTATACTTCTGGCAATTACCATTTAACATTAGGGGAACTCAACACCTCTGAAGACTCACAATACAGTATCTGAAACCAAAACCCAGGGGGGAAGCCACACATTGAGACTGTATTAAGGTTTGCTTCGAAAATATCACACTAAGAAGAATCTAGAGTTATGTATAAAAGCCAGGAAACTGAAAATGACCATAATTTAGATTAGGGACCAGGAGGCTGACTTTTTAAAAACATTTCCCATTTAAGCCTTTGAAAAAGCAATGTATACTATTCTCTTCATCGTTTCCTCCTGTAAAATAAAAATATAGAGCAGGACAGGAAACTGAAAATCAGGTTGCTCCATTTTTTCCTTATGCATTCCACCTGATTCAGTAGGATTCTGATCATTGTCATTCTTTTGACAATATTAATTAATTTTGTTTTCTCAGGTACCTATTCTTTCCCATGGACTCCCGCTATTGTGTTTTGGGCAAGATCCTTAAAGATGCACTTTAGTTTGTAGCCTTTTCGTTCACAGAGAAAGCTACATGTCTTGAAGTTGAGGGAGTTAAGAAGACGCAACATTAACTGAACCGAGTGTTAAAATGTAGAAAAGTCATCCCCGAAGAGTTGAAGCCCGTCCCAGTACATCTAGTTTATTTTCCAGTACATCTTGAACAACATCATTCCCAGGAGATTCCAACCAGATCTCTACTTAAAACTCTTCTCAATCAATCTGGGCCCCCAAATCTCATCGTTTCAACTCTAATATCTTTATTGATTGAAGTGTTCCTCGATACAAAAAGACACATACCACCTCTCCCAGTCCCTTCAAGAAAAGGAAAAATGCAAAAAAGCATGACAAGTTTGTTACTGTGCTTGAAATGAAAACAGCAATAAAAAAAGTAATAATTCAACCTCTCTCCGACTGAAGAGTTAAGAAACAAAGGAAATTTACACGATACCTCTCTCCACTTTATTTTGCCCAAAACAAAGATTTTGTAGTACAGGTGTCCCCATATGAGAGACTCTTTTCTCATGAAAAAGCTGCTGGCTTCTGAGACCATATACCCTTTATAGCAGCTCCTTTCTGTACACTGGGATCTAGCTGTATTTTTTTTTAACAGAGAACAAAAGAAATGTAAAGACAAAATTGCTATAGGAAGCAGTGTCACCACGCCTCACTGTGTGCCAGGGGACAGGCTTATGCTGTGGGCGCACCCTTGACTGCATCAGACAATCTAGCCCAACTTTCAAATGGTATTTGTCCGATACTTCTGAGCACTGCTTTTCTTTTCATTAGACTTTATCCAAAACAGCATTTTCAATTATAAATAAAAACTTTCTCCACCTCTTCCTACTTGAACCCAAGCACAGAAGGCCCCTATTTAAAATGCAGCTCCAGAGCCGACACCAGGCTGCCTGTTCAGCTGCCAGTGGCTTTTGTGTACAAAGATGTTAATTGGTCCTAATCCCCTCCTAGAAGTTGTTTTGGTAGCCTGACCTGGCACCCCAAAGAAGGACACCTTGGTGTGAAAAACTAAAGGGTCCATTGAGGAGGGAGTGAGAGGCAGCCAAGCATTCCGACACATTTTAATTTCAGGAATTAAAAAAGAGGAACATCATCGTGGAGATCCTGGAGAAATCTTACAAAGCTTTAACACCAGTGAAGTAACTCCTGCCAACGCCCAGGCTGCACACGCACACAGAAGGAAGGCCCAAAAAACGGGAGAAAAGGAAATTCAGGTTCTCAATGCTCTCATTTATTACTTCTTAGAAATCTGAACATGAAACTTGACTAGTTGCAACACTTTTTTTGCCATCCTAATCGGCCAAACCAGCACACTTATAAAAAATCAGCTCCCCGTCCCATCCAATACTGCAGGACTTGGCTAGAACACATGGTCTCACTTGGGTGAAGTATGATATCCAAGTCAAAGACTTCATTTAAATTTGCAGGACAACTCCCATTTTCTGGAAGAAAAGGTAAAAAGAAAATGGTAGTCATTTCTCTGGTGAATTTGTTAATGCACCCTACAGCAGGTCACATAAACATTCTTTCCTTAACACACCGTGAAATACTGTCTGTACTCTGCCAATTTAGAGAATACACATTTACACCTTGGGTGGCTAATTATGCTAATGGAATGCATGATCAACAACTGTGGGGTTTTTAAATTTTTTGACTGAGTTCACAGATCAACTTCTTGGGTCACAGGAGCTGGCCTTTCATCGGATAAAAGCTGAACGATAGGAAGGTTATGAATTTCTAAAAGTGCACCAAGTGCCAGAATTCCAACCATGACCCAGTTTGTACTTTTAATCTCCTCAGCGATTTTTGAAGCTTTTTCTCCATCAGCACCACAGAGGCAAATAAGGGGAGGGGAGTGGGAGAGGCTCTGGAGAGAATGCCGCCCAACTCTGCTTGCAGAGGAAGTCCTCTTCACTGCTGAAGAAAGGGACGCAGAGGCAGTTCTAGGAGCAGAAAGTAGCATTTCTTACATGCTTTTAAGAGGTGGCTATGGTGAGAAATTTATTTAGATTCTGGAATCAGAGGTCGTAGTCACCAAGGTACAGTTTCTCCAAAGTAATGAAAATGCTCAAGAAAATCCTCAGAATAATAGAGGTCTTATTTTGGTCATAAATCTCTTCCCACAAACCTCTAAACATTTTCTACTATATTTTTTTTCAGCATGCCCACTTCTGTAAAAAGTCCTGAGCATGCTCAGGAATGAGTATGTTCCTTCAAATATAAAATTTCACTTAAACATTATTTACAGTGTCAGGCATCATGGTGCACGCCTTTAGTCTGAGGACATAGGAGGCTGATATAGGAAGATCTCCGTGAGTGTGAGCTGAGCCTAGGCTCCATAGTGAGTTCAATGCCAGCCTGAATTACATAGTGAAACCCTGTCTCAAGCAGACAAACAGACAAATTATTTAACAAAAGCCTCTCAGCAGTCAACATGATTTTGGTTTTGGTTTTAGGATACTAAGGCCAGAGCTTAAACGTCTTCCCCAATTTGCAAAGTTGTTAAACAGTGAGGTTAAAATCTGAAGTCATGCCGTATTCCACAACTCACATTCCTTCGCCACCCTGTGAGCTGCCCTCCAGTGCATTTTAAACTTTTACCAGGTCATGAGAGAGAAGTGAAGAGTGAAGGCGCCTGACACTACCATGATCACATCGCAGATGCCCCGTGAATATTTGATGAATTAAACTTATTGACTACTTCCTTTCTCTGGTTTTTGAAGGCCAGGTTAGAATCCTAATTCTTTTTTCCTATTTTATCTTTTAGATGTCTAATTAGTACATGTTTGCGATACATATTGTTTGCATTCTTCTTGTGAAGCTGGCACATGTGCACAGCATGTCTTCACTCTTTCTTTTCCATCGTTTGCCTCCCCTCCCCCTCCCTCCTCCCATCCTCCTTCTCTGAATCCTCCTCCCATGTGACAAAGAGCTATCTGCCTACTTTCTATTATGTAGCTTTTATTCTTCTGTTTATAGTTTTGATTTCTCATACAAAACAACGCAACATTTAATTCTGTTCTTTTTTTGTATTTAGTACAGGGTCTGCAGGGTCTCACTACACAGATCAGACTTGTAGTGATCCTCCTGTTTTCAGCCTTCCAAGTGTTGCGATTATAGGCGTGTGCCACCATGCCCAGTCTTCGTCATCCTCTCAGTGGGGCTGACACACGGCACCATGTAAAGTTTAAGCTTGTGTGTCTGATTTATTTTACGTAACACTATGGTCTCAGAGTACATCCATTTCTCAGCATGTTTATCTTTCTTGTGGTAGAGTAGTTCTCCATGGGGTGTAAACATAATTTCTTTCTCCATTCATCTACAGATGGGCATCCAGGCTGCTTTGAAGATTTAGCCATTATGAATTGTGCTGCTATAAACATGGGCAAGCGTGAATCACCGTATTATGATATCTTCAGCTCTGTTGAGGACGATATCTAGAAAGGAAATAGCTAGGTCCATTGGAATTTCTGGCTTTACTTTAATTCTAGTTTAGTTGATAAGGATGCTCCATAGTGATTTCGGTAGTGATTGTAGACGTCTATACTCTCACCAACAGTGAAGAAGTGTCCCACACACATACTACAAGCTCTCTAGGATTTGTTGTTATTTGGTTTCTTGAAGAAAACCATTCTTTCTGGAGTAAGATGGAATCTCAGTGTTATTTTAATTTTCATTTTTTAAATGGCAAACAATGTGGAACATTTTTCATGCACTTATTGGCCATGTATACTTCTTCAAAGAAGTGTCTATGTATTTCACTTACCCAGTTTTCGACTCTTTCATTTTGATGCATCTAATTTTTTTTTTACTCCTTTATATATTCTACATAGGAGTCTTCTGGGGAGTAGTTGCCAAAAATATTTCCTACTCTATAATGTGGAGGACCGTCTGACCAGATCTCCTTGAAAGAAGAGTGATCATCTCCATTTTGGCTGAGCCTGACCCTATTTCTTTGTACTGATATGTTCAGAAGTGGCTAGGACTTTTCCTTATACTTTCAATTGGCTTTAAGCAATGCATATTGGTCTCGTAGAGGTGCTGGTGGAAGTCTTTGAAGACGGCATGTGTGTTCCCCTGATAACTCACATTTGCTGCTCTCCAATATGAGCCAGGTTGAGACAGGATGAAGAACCAATGCTCCATGCTGTCAGCTGGGATCGAGCCTCCAGATAGAGGCTATGACTTCTTGGGGCTTGAAAGATTACACATCAGAGCTGAAGCACCAGACCCTCAAAACATTAGATACTGTCTCAACAGCATAATGCAAATTACTTACTCTGCATATGACAGAAGTAGATGCAGGCCACCTACCTAGCCCAGCTCACAGTACTCACCTACTTCCCACAATTCTCTTCCTCAAGCCACTCCTCCTTCTTGGCTAAATAAGAACCAGGTGTGGCCCAGGGTCGCTGTCTTTGTTCTGGAAAACCATCTTTGTGGTGGCTGGACTTAGGGCCCATTGGCTTCCCAATAAATATGTATATATAATATATATATTATATATATATTATATAATTATGTGTGTGTGTGTGTGTGTGTGTGTGTGTGTGTGTTTTATTTTTGTTTTCACCATGGGTTGCACTGGGAGTGGTAGATTGAAATTAATTTGGTGGGATTCAAATAACATATTTTTGGGATTATAAATATAGACTTCTTGGACTAAGACAAGAACCAGGAGGGAACTCCTATATATACGTTGTCTCTTTACTGTGTTGATTGAGAAATTAATCCTTTCCAAGCTGAATGACTTCAGATAAACCACCTCTCCTATAAAACAGATAGCTAACTGTCTATCAGGTTGTTGTAAAGAGGAAATACATGTAAAACATCTGGCACATGTAAGTCAGAGTCTGGGAAACCAGCAGACCAATGTGACTTGTATTTTATTTTTACAGTAGCAGGAACTGAACCCAGCACCTCCTGCATGCTAAGCAAGGGCTCAGCAACTAAGCTACATCTCCAATCTATCATTTGTCTTTATAGATAAAGTTTTATTAGAGCACGGCAGCACTCATTTTTTTATGTACTGTCTGTGACAGCTTTCATGCAACAGTAAGTCAAGTTATTGCAAAAGAGACATACAACCTAAAAGCCTGACATCTTTATGGAAGCATTTTGAAACCTTGAAAGAGAAAACTTTAAATACTGGCTGCTCCTTTCCTTTGCTGTCAGGGTCATTGACAACCAAAGGCAAGGGGTGGGGGGTATAACTTGAAAAACAATTAAGTGTTTTGACTTTCAGGTGTCACACCACTAGCGCCAACCCCTACACAGCCAGCTTGCATATAACTGGTCCTACATACTACACATATCAGTGGACAGAGCCATAAGATCTGGCATAGGCCAGGGGTGAGGTGTAGCTCAGTGGTAGATTTCTTGCCTAGCATGTACAAGACCCTGAATTCAATTCTTACCACTGCAAAGCAACAAGCAGAGCTGAGAGCTGGATTTTGCCTATCTCCAAGGAATGAGGTTCAAATTGATCGCCTTGCATTTAGTTAGGGTGGTTGAAAAGGAATTTTTTGAAGACATGATATCTGAGCTGAAACTCGGGAATCCAGGGTTCATAAGCACTTGAGGTTCAAGAGTGAGGCATTGGCTTCCATGTAGTTCTCTCTGGTGAAAGCCTCATAGGAGACTGCAGAGCTGGAGACACAGCAAAGGAAGTGATCGCCTGGGGGGCATCAGAAGCCAAAGGCAAGGGGGAGCAGGAACAACCTCGCACTCAGCTCCACCTCTGGCTCCAGCTCATAAATGTCCCATCTCCTCTTGTTTTGTTATTTATTTATTCATTATATTTCTATGTATTTAATACAGAGTCTACAGGGTCTTGCTGTACAGATCAGACCCATCGTGATCCTCCTGTTTTCAGCCTCCCGAGTGCTGGGATTATAGGCACGCGCCACCACATCCAGCCTCAATCGCCAGGAATCAAACCTGGTCTGTCTAAGCAGGTGCTTTAATCCGCTGAGCTATCTGGCCGGCCCGCTCATCTGCTCTTAATACCACCACCCTGGAGACCAAGTGTCCAACACACAAACCCTTGTGGAACAAACCACGTCCACATCACAGCAGTGAACCACATAGAAATGGATAAAACTGGAAGTGAGGAAAGGCAGGAGGCAGTCCCGTTGTGGAGGACTCTCGGGGCCTCAGGAAAGATTTTGGATTTTAGGCTAAGACCTGAGAAGGCTGTGAAACCACTGAAGGATTTTCAGCGACCTAATCCAGTTTAAACGAAAGGATTACTGGGGCTGTTAAATAACAAGTAGGCTCACCGCCGAGAAAAGGCTCGAATCCAGGATGGTAAATTGTGTTCTTTTGATTACACAGAACTGATTTGAGAGAGCAGATTCCCGAATCTGGTTCTTTTCAAAATGGCTGACTGCGCACGCCTGTAATCCCAGTACTTGGAGGCTGAGGCAGGAGGATCGGTGCGAGTTCGAGACCAGCCTGGGCTACAAAAGTGAACTCAAGGCCAACCTGAACTGCATAGTGAGACCTTGTCTCAAAAAGACAAAACAAAATTGCTGACCAGTCTCAAAGAGGCCTCAGTGACAAGAAGCCAGGTGGGTCAGTGATCTGGGTGTGAAGACTCGAAGGACACGGAACAGGCAGAAGATCTATTCCAAGCCTCAGGAAATGAGCCATGTTGCAGGCATATACTTTAACATTCAAGGCAGAAGAGAACAGCTGGAGAATGAACATTCAGAGTGCTGGCCCAAGACACCAAAGCTTGCCTGTGTCTAGGATGTGAAAAACAGGCCAGCGAAACGCTTTATTCTTAATTCTGAGAATGAGTGAGGCATTCTCGAGTGAAAGCGGGAGGGGACCTGCGCTGTTCCAGAACAGAGGACAGAACCAGGCCTGGTGGTTGAAAGGGAGAGTCCTGTGGATAAAGGAAAAGTAGAGAAAGACATAGCTTCATCTCCTCCCAAGGCTGCACTTTCTAACATGGGGAAAGCGTTAGGAGCACTCAGCCCAGTGAAAGAACAGCCTGTTCCTGGCGAAGTGACTGAAATCGTCTGCTGAACTCCACTCCAGGTGCCATCCGAAGTACTAAAGTCAGCTTCTGTGCTGAA
>PVKN010038070.1:0-11158 GCA_004027915.1 Capromys pilorides
AAGAACTGAAAACATCATATCATAGTGATATCTGTGCACCTATGTTCATAGCAGCACAATTTGTGATAGCCAGATCTTGGAAACAATCAAATGACCATCATCTGAATAATGGTTGAAAAAGATGTAGTATTTTTATACAATGGAATATTACTCAGCTGTAAAGAATGATAAACTGGAAGACTTCATATATAAGTGGATGTATCTTGAACATATAGTCCTAAGTGAAATAAACCAGACCTATATGTGTAAATATCATATAGTCTCAAGAATTCAAAAGAAGAAATAAAAACGGAAGGGCATAACACAGCTGAATGGAAAACAAGGATATAAGCGTTAAACAATGGAGTGACTGCAAAGAGAAAAGATAGGAAACATGGCAGGAACAAAACCATGCACTTATATACAGGATGTATTAGATAATGGTCCTAAGAACCACCAAAATATTTTTCACACTGAGGATAGCAAAGGGTAACACTGAAATTATGCTTGGAATGCCTGTCATTCTTGTCTTTTAGATTTATGCCTCTTCTAATGTAATTTCAGTTACTGCTATACTCTCTGTCAAGAAAAAATAAATAAAATAAATAACAAAAATTGTATAAAAGAAAATAAGGGTTAGTCTGGCCATGAGCTCCATTGTCATATTGGGATGATCTTTAGTAAAAAGGAAAAAATTGTCACTAAATCAGAAGTTGGGAAGTTGCACAGGAGAAAAAGATATCCCAGAAGAAATTGAAGAAACAGAAAAACTTATGGCACATTAAGCATGAAATAAATACACATAATTTTTTTTTATTTCTATTTTTTTTTTTTTTTTTGGCAGGACCGGGGTTCAAACTCATGACCTTGAACTTGCCAGGCAGGCACTTGTGCCACAAGCTATCTCCCTAGCCCCCTCACATATATATTTTTTTTTTTTTAAAACAAAGTACAAATAGAGTTGCTGATCTATCAACCCCACTGCTAGGTTTATGTTCTTTGAATCAAAATCATGGAGATGCTTCTACTCTCAGGTTCATTAAAATGTCATTCACAGTAGTCCATAGGGGTTGGAAAAAACCTCTGTAGTAGATACCCAGAAGGGGAATAGTTAGGATCCATGGAATTTCTCCATGGAAACAGTGTGGAGACTCCTTAAAAAACTAGAACTGGAAATCCCATTCTATCCAGCTATGACCCTAGTGGGAATTTTCCCAGAAGAACTGATAACATCATACCGTAGGGATATTTGTGCACCTATGTTCATAGCAGCACAATTTGTGATAGCCAAATCCTGGAAACAACCAAAATGCCCATCATCTGAAGAATGGTTAAAAAAGATGTGGTATTTTATATAATGGAATATTACTCAGAAGAAACTAAAACTTATTTTAGTTTTGTGAGGAATCCCCACAATGTTTTTCATCTTGATTGTTGTTATGGTTTGTGTATAGGTGTCCCCCCAAAGCCTCATGCAGTCATGGGTTGGCTTCTGGAATTTGTAATTGATTATTGCAAAAATGGGTGCTGCACCTGCCCTGGGCCAGGTGATTTGCATTTCAATGTCAGGGAGGAAGAGAAGTTAGCTGTATGAGCTGCTGCTAGCTCTCCCAGTGCTCTTGCTCTTAACTGCCACCATGAAAGGTTATTTTATGTCGTGTACCTCTCTGCCTAGGAACCAGCTAAATATGGACTGAAACCTCCAGTAACTGTGAGCTAAATAAACCTTTCTTTCCTTCAGTTTGAGTGTTGGCTATTTGTCCCAGCAACGAGAGAAGAATAACTTAGACAATTGTACTAGTTTACATTGCCACCAACAGTCTAGAAGGGTTTCTCTCCCGCTATAGCCTCACTAGTGCTCAGGGATGCTGGACAGTTTTCATGTATTTATTAATAAGTTAGTTTGAGGGCCAGATCTCTAAAGATATCCAGGTAGGAGGTGAAGGGCCCTGGGCCTGCCACCAGCTAGAAGACTCAGGCACAGTTGCTTTCCATCACCCAAGGCCTTGAGGTCCCTTGTCTTGCTTTCCCATAGGTCTACTCCACTCTGTTTGAATGGGAGACAGATTGACGGGCATAATTTTATAGTGAAAACTTACTGTGTGCAAGGCCGGACCTGTTTTGTTGCTCATTCTTGTGTCCATCTTCATGCCAATTTCTCATGGTTCTTTGCTCCACATATGCAGAATGCTGTTGCCTGGCTTCTCAGGCTCCTTGCCAGCTAGATTGATTTGGGCTTATCGAAGTGTCAGGAGCTAGATCTTTCCTTCTTAAACTCTCTGTACACAGCCTACTATGCTGATTGCATAAGAAAATGCTCTGCAATTGTCAGGCATTCCTTCTTCCTATAAGAGGAGCAGCTCTATCTGGTATCAACCTTCAGCTGATTGTTTAAATCAATGCACTGCAGTTGCTGGATAGTGCCTTTCTCCCATCAGGAGAAGAGGCTCCTCCTGACCTCAGCTTTCTGCATGCCGACTCTTGTCTTCATTTCTTCATCTTCCACCATCCTTCCCCCAGAGTCTCAAGATCTGTGCTGGAGGCAGCATTTCAGCGCCCAAATAGGGACTTGGGTTATGAGTTAACAGACTTTGAGCTCACCTAGACCTTGGGATTGTTATGGAGGAAATCTTGTAAAAGCATAAGTGTAAAGGGAAATGAAAGCAGGGCCTTAGTCCCAGTGGTATGCTGCTGGGACAGCGTGAGGTGTTTTGCTAAGATGTGTCCAAAGGAACAGTACATATGAAGGTCAGGGAAGCCAAGTTGAGCCCTGGGGATAGTTAAATAATATCCTCACTAATCTTTTCAGCCACTCCTCTTTCCCTACTCCTGAATTATGTTAAAGAATCTCAGTGAAAGGCTGGTGAAAATTATAACTGTGGCTTCAATACTAGAAACTATGGTCCCCTTATCCTATAACTCTGTCTGTCTGTCTGTCTGTCTGTCTGTCTGTCTGTCTGTCTGTCTGTCTCTACTCCCATCCATTACATATTTCTTCAGGACCTGTTACCTCACAGAAACCAAAGTACCTCTGCATGTTCAACAACAGAGGTTTGGAGACCCAAAACTAGAAATACAGAGGGGATAGGAGGACTGCCAATATTTCTGCCCCAGCCCTCCAAGGTCCATTAGGATCCAGGACATAAGCAAAGCTCTGGTATGTCATCCTATCACTTGGTGAGTCCCTGACCTCTTGATCAAGGAGATGGCTCAACCAGAGAGGAAGAAGACCAACAGCATATACTACATATGTGGAATGTCACCAGGAGAGAAAAGTCTTCCCAGCTGTCACAGAAAGCAACTTGTTTGAGCAATGGTCATGACTCATCCAGATTGCTGACACTGATAGAACTAAGAGGTGCTGTTCCTGGTTCCCAGGTAAATCCTGAGATTTAACTTGACCTTGATAGATGGCAAGAAATTAATATTAATTAATACAAGTTTTACTTCACCTTGATCTTGAACAACCAGCAGAAACATATAATCACAAGATATAGAAAACAATGCCACAGTAATATGCTAGCTATGGAAAGAAACTCAAGTCACTGACGCCTTTTAATGATTTCCAGCTATGCTGGTAACTGACTTCATTTAGGGCTGATGAGGGTTAAGCTGCTGAATGCAGGCACTTGAAATGCTTGAACTGGGATATTTTTAGTCTAAATGAATAAGTCCACTCAGAGTGTAAAGGGTTTGCTATTGGGAAGGCCCTCACAGGAATAAACCTCACTAGGGACACTGGGGAAGAGAGGAAGTGAAGAGCCTCCCAGAAGGAAGGTCTTCTGCAGAGTCCTCAAACACAGCTCCTCTGGCTCCAACTGACCACCCTTCGCTTGCAACTACAAAGCAGAAAAAGCGGAGCTGCTGGGTTCCAGCTCTTGCTCTCTCCTGAAATTCTATGCAAACAGCCTCCTAGGCTGGCTGTGTACGTGAACGCTCTGCAGTGGTTGGGCAGTCCTTTCTCCTGTCGGGAGAGAGGCCCCAGCTGCATACCTTCTTCTCGTATGAAGAAATGCACTGCAGCCGTTGGGTGATTCTGTCCTCCCATCAGGAGAGAGAGCTCCACCTGACCCCAGCTATCTGCATCCTGACTCTTGTCTTCCTTTCTTCATCCTCCACCATCCTCCCTCCTGGGTTGTAAGAGCTGTGCTGGATGTGGCATCCAAGAGGAGCAAAGGAGCAGAAGAAAAATCGGGCCATTCTCCTCCATTTTTTTTCTTTCCCTAAACTGCTGTTCCATGTTCAACTCCACCTTTGGCGCCATCGGTTTCCTCCCTGGTCACGAAGTCCTGCTAAGGGAACCCAAAGCTTTTCATGAGTCCACACAGCGCTTTCTGCTTCTGGGTTCTGTTGTGTAACCTGCTGAGTGCTTTGACGCTGACTTTCCAAATTAAGTTCTCTCTGCTTCAGTGAGAGAGAACTTTTTGGCATCTCTCCTCTAAGTGGGACCACCTTGACAGATCCTCCTTATCACCAATCCAGAGAGCCTTCCATTCAGTGTCCCTCTTAAACTATGCAGCTGTATGCTTTGTGTCTAGTTGCTCCCCCAAAGTCTCATGTAGTCATGGGGTGGGAACTTCTGGAGTTTGGGATTAACTCATGATCCACTGGGATTATGGGTAATCCAAGAATGGGATTATGGGTCTGAGTATTGCTGGGATTATGGGTCTAAGTGCTATACCCAGCCTGAGGAGGAGAACCTGAATGTAATATAAGAGAGACAGACTCTCTCTCTGTTGCTCTCTTTAGTTAGTTGCTATTGTTGCTGTCCTGCTGCCGTGAACTGCTGGCCTCTGCCATGTGCCTCTCTGCCTTGGATCCAGCTGAGTGTGGACAGAAGCCTCTAGTAACTATGAGATGAATACACCTTTTCTTCCTTCATTTTGGCTGTTCAGTATTTGTCTGAGAAATGAGAGAAACATAACAGCAGCTCAAGGCTTACTTTTGCACTACCTCCATCTGATGCTGAGAGTTTAGCAGTGCACCTGAGACATCCTCATGGAGCTCTGAATTTCAGTTGGGGAAGCAGAGTCAGCTAGACAAGGATAAGCTCAGTCAGGGGGAAGAGGTGCGGGAAATAGAGCAAGAAGAGGTCACAGGTGTGGCTGCAATTCTGAGCCTGAGGGAAAAGGGCTCCTGAAGACAGCAGAGGGAAGCGGGGGCCAGGGCCACTCCCTGCAGCAGATGTATGTGCCTGGAGAGAGGCGATCAGGCATAAAGATTTGCCCTTGGAGCTGTTCAGAAGGTGCCTCCTCTCTCCTCTACGCCCTATGTCCTGCTTCTGTCTGTCCACTGGCTGAACTCACTGGGATACCAGAAAGCAAATATGCCAAGTAGCTGGCATTGACAGGAAGTGAGACAGGTGTGGGCCAGACTGGAAGGAAATGGAGAGTCGACCTCGGCCCTCCGATACCTGGAGGAGAAGCTGATGGCTCTCGTTATCCATGTGTTTCTCTTGGACAAGCCAGGTTCTCCTCCCGAGCCTGGGGTGTAGTCACAGAGGCACACTTCCTAGGTCTCTTTCTGTGAGGGATCTCATTGACTTCTGGAACCTGAAATGTGAAACTCAAAAGCAGAGTAAAACTATGGTCGCTAGGGGGCAGCAGAGATTGGAGGGATGCCGGTCGAAGAATAAAATATCTTCTGGAAAAAAGGGTTTGAACTGACTATTGTATGTCAAGGTGGTTGTAATTAACAATGTATTTTAGGGACTGGGGATGTAGCTCAGTGACATGGTACCTGCCTGGGAAGTGTGAAGTCTTGAATTTGATTCCTAGTACCAAACAAAACAACAAAATCCAGAACAATAACAACAACAACAACAACAACAACAACAACCCAACACTGTTTTATTCTTGACAACACTCTGGGTAGATTTTTCTTCCTCATCACCGAAATAAAAGTACATAAGAAAATGTAAATGCTGATCAGCTTGATTTAGCCATTCCACAGCATAGCTATATTTCAAAACATCATCTACGCACTATAAATACATACAAGTTTTGTCTAACTCAGCTCTCTGTGGTACCCCTACCTCTGCCTCCCAGCCTCCTTGGGCTTTCTGAAGGATCTCCCCCACACTCATCGGGCCACATTTGTCTGCCTTGCAGTGACCCTAAACTCAGCTACATTCCCTTCCCCTTAGCCTTGGGAAAGCAGAAAGCAAGCTCTGCTTGTGACAGGGGGGATGCACACCCAGGCCAGGGAGGGCCAGCCAGCAGCCACGTGTGGACGTCTTCAGGTGGTGGGGTTATGGACATAGAGGGAGGCAAAGTCCAGCAGCAACTGCTGGCTGCTGTCTGGCAAGGGGAGGTGCTGGAGCGCAGGAGGATGCTTTAGTGCCCATTGGCTGGATCAGTGATGGCGATGAATGGATTCAGGCACAGCTGCTGTGTGGAGCCAGGACCCAGCGCAGGCCTCCTGTGTGCCCTGGAGTTCAACGGCAACTTAATGTGTTTGGCGCACGATGGCTTCCAGCCCAACAGCGTGAGTCTCAATCTTGAGGCTTGCTGTGTCCATAGGAGGAAGCTGGAATCCCGTATGGCTAAGAAGTGCTTGGAGATCTGCACCCAGAGGGACCCCAGGAGCCCCTACTAATGACTGCTGGCTGAAAACCTCACAGCATCCTCTTTCTTCTGAAGACCGCCCTTAGAGTTTCTCTAAGTGGTCCTGTGTGGGTTCCTCCGTCTGCTGAGCTGCTGGGAAAAGTTACCACTGACTACACGATCAGAAGTACATTTTCAGTTCTTGGAGATCAAGGCCCCAAATTCTCGGCTTAGTTGGGGACCTTTCACAAGCAGAGCTGGAGTCAATAAGTTGGCTAAGCTGGGCTGATCATGAATGGGCCGGTGCAGAACCCACCATAAAGCCTCCCCAATGACAGCCTCCACCTGGCCCCTGCTTGGTTGGAAGGCAGAGAAGGGGTGTGCTGCACGGACCTGCCACTCCATCCACAGCAGAAGAGGCTCCGGGGATCGCAGATGTGGCGGCCACCTTGATCCACTTAGCCTGATGCTGTGGGCCCGAGATTGCAGACCCACTCCCTACATGTGGAAGCCTTCAAAGACTCTGGTCCTGCAGATTTAGAAGTTGCAATCTCCTGCCTTGATCCTGGGCCACTTACTTCCCAAACCCTTGGCTTTCTGCATTCTCTACCTGCTCTGAAGTTATTGGAACCTGGTGTGAATTTAGGGACAATAAAACCATCAAAGGGCTTGGTCCTGAGAACAATCAGTTGGGGGGTTTGCAATAAAGGAGTATCCTGAGCGGGAAGGTGTGACTTCAAGGCAGGCTGATGAGAAAGACCTGGGGAGGGGCCTTCTCTGGGAGGCCTGCATCCACATGTGGGACGGCTTAGGTACCATCTGGCCCCAACAAGGCAGGGGCACCTTGTTTGTGGTAGTGCAGGTCTGTCTCTCGAGGCCTCTGGAAGCAATGCCAGAGCACTCTTCCTGGACCATCTACTCTGGTTATCAGTACATATAATGATGGGTACAAACTCCCCTCTGGTCCTTTCTGGAAATCCTGGGAGCCTCCCCTTTTATACACCTATTGAATCAAAGTTTCCAGCCCCAGGGCTTGGGAAGCAGGTTATCTTCCACAAGAGCTCTCTCACCCTGTGGGAAACCTAGCACACAATGCTCCTTACATTTTATCACCCAGGCTTCTCCGTCCTGGGAGTGAACCCCTTCTCTCCAAGAGACTCAACAGTGAAGTCCTTGACTGCATCTAAGTGTTTGTCCTGCTTGGGGAGGTTGAAGGACATGAAGTTTCCTCTGCATGGGGAAAGAAATACTTTCGCAGCTGTTTAATGGTGTGGTATCGCTAGTGATGAGAGCTGGGAAGCAGGTGGAGAGGAACAGCTTAATCTCACATGCCCAGGAAGTGTTCCATGAGCCCCGCAGGTGTGCAGCGGATCTGTGCTCCAAGGGCAAAAGCTGGGTGCAGGCAGATGTGTGCCAGAGGGCAGCTATGGCCCGGGTCTCTTGCACTTCCCACTTCTCACCCGTGTGGGTCTCTCTTGTCTCTCACTGAGAGGAGTCCTGATTAATGACCTTTAGAACCCAGCTCAGGTGCTCCCCTACCACCCGGAAGCCTCCTGACCCCAAACTTTCCTATGCAGTACCCTAACCCCCTTTCAGCTGCTTGCTCTGGTTGTCAGCCCTCTCTAGATCACCTCGGCTGCAGACAGCTGCAGAGGCCAAGGTCATAGGTGCTCCTGTGTGGCCCACAACCAACAACGTGGTCATGCAGCCTAGCCTAGGACACCTGTGCAGGGCCAGCCTAGCTCCAGGGTTCCCCGTGGCTGTTTTTGGGCCCCTACTGCAGCTTGACTCTTTCCTCTGTGCATTTCCACTTCCTATTCAGGCCACAGGTACTCCTAGGAAGCTTTGCCTGAGTGATGGCCTCCTGAGGAAAACAAAACGGTGACATTTCCCAGTGACACTTAGTTGTCCATAGCAGTAGCAACTACAAACAAAAGGACAGTGGCAGAGTTGTTAAGACAAATTACCCAGAGCATCTGGTGGGCTGGGCTCTCCGAGGACATGACACGAGGGTGGCTCAGAGGTGAGTGGCTCTCTGTCCAACTTGCACGGCACAGCTTGGATTGGACACTAAACCTGTGCCCGTGGGCAAGAGTTTGCTGGTGCCTGACTCTGAGCTTGTCTTTTTCTGTTGATCTTGCTGTGGGCCACAGGCTAAGTTTGCCCCTTCTGTGGCCCAGTGACCACATCACTGTCTTTCCAAAGGCACCCTGTGCCAGGCATGACCTCTCTCAGCTCCTTATCAGCTGGTGCCAAATCCCCTTGGTCCCACCCCACTGATCCAGAACTTTCTGTGCACAAGTTCCTTTCCATGCTTCTTGGCATACAGCCCATGGATCACTCTCAACATTTCCAGCCAAAGGCCTTCTGCACCTTGATGACCAACACACAGACCTTAGAGATCACACTACAAAACCCTGGTGGGGGCTCACTTCTTCACTGCCATGCACCACCAGGACTGCCCTTTTTGGGAGGTGGCAAGGTGTCTATGCTCACAGAGACTTCACTGTACAAGGTGCTTTGTTCTGAAGCAGCACAAGGTCCTTTTATAGGTTTTTCTAAAGGTAATTTGGGGGTCAGAGAGAGCTAAGTATATGTTGTCAGGAGGTCTCTGCCCTTTGGCTGTTGGGCAAAAGAGCCATAAGCTGCTGATCAGGATTGGAACACACACAACTCCCAGCTCTTTCTCCCTGTTTTACAGTGGAGTGAGCAGAGGCTCAGGAGTAGGCAACTGGCCATCTCTATGCTGTCATGAGGAGCGAGTACTTTGCCTTCCAGCTTCTGTACCGAGCAGCCTGCACTTGCATCTTCACAGCTGTGCAGCTGTCCTAGGCGAGGCTCTCCCAGCAGGTGGCAGTATACACTCACGAAGATCTTCCGGGCTTGGCTGCCTGGGTTTCTCCAACGGGGTTCCCGTGTACTTTCTCTACACCTAGCGTGGCATCGGATGAGTTTCCTGCGGTTTGGAGAATATCCTGAAGACAATCGCTGACCAGATTTGTAGCCTGGAATAAGTATGGTTCGAACTCAGATCGATCTGGACTGAATTGGTCCTCTTACTAATGTTGTGATCTTGGTAACATAACTCCACCTCTCTGAAACTGTATTTACATATAAAGAGAGACGTTGTTCTCCCATACTTGATAGTGGGGGTTTCAGGGCTGGCGTGCTCTTTCATTGTTTACTTAAGGCACTCAATTTGGACACCTAGTGACAATCACTGACTTTGTCCTGGCATCTGCACAAGCAGGTCTTGGGGGAGGGGACGGACAGTTCCTGCTGTCTTCAACTGGGGTCATCTGAAAGCTTCTCAGGATATAGGTTCTTTAGCCCCGCTCCTGGTAAGCGGATGTAGGCCACTTGTGCCTTTCTGGGGCGCTCCTCTACTCAGAACACTGGGCTTCCTCACAGTACAGTGGTGGCTTCCTACGGCAGCCACACCATCTGACAGTCCCAAAGGGGAGCCCAAGCCCAAGCGCCCTCCCTGGCTTCTTCTCCTCTTGTCCTTTGCTTTCTGGAATCACCTCCCAAGCCAACCGCTTGTACTCTCGGAGATCCTTGGAGACACTACAAGCTGGCTAAAGGCAGAGCTTCAGGTCGTGCCCCCTTTTCAGCTCCTAGAGGGTTTACAAGCTTGACTTGTTTACTGAGGAGGCATCTCAGGGACCTCTCAAGCTGTGACTGCCACCAGGGTCACAGGGTTGGAGGAGGGCTGCTGTGGTCTGACATGTTCAGATGAAAGGAACCTGTTAGGCAGGAGCTTCACCCGGGTTCTCCATTGAACTTGGATTCATGGAGAGGGGAGAAAAATCTGCACCTAGCGGAGCAGGTTGGTGGCGCAGTACAGGTCCCTGGGCGAGCGTGCTGGCAAGGGGCGGACCTCCAGCCTCGATCTCAGCCCCAGTGCCCAGTTCTGCTCACCTCCTTTGGCTCCTCAGGTGGCCCAGGAGCTTCACTCTGCTCCTCCCAGGGGGGATATTTAGGTCCTAATTGCTGACCCAGGATGTGTCGGTGCTGAGTTTATCAAGAAGCTGAATGTCCTCATTCTTCCTTTGGTTCCAGAGCCAAAACTAACATAAACACCCCACTTCTCATTTGTTACTCTGATTCCACCAGCAAGCTGACTAGGCCTGACTCTGCCTGGGGCTGCCTCGGGTTTATGACTTCACCAACAGATGATGTGGCAAAGAACCTAGCTGGGCGTCTGGGTGGGTGGGAGGAGGATGTGATCTAGGACAGGGAAGCCACCTCAGCGCTTCTGCAGCTGGGCAGGCCATGCATCCTTTGCTTTTCTCCCGTAGGTCTACTGACCAATTGGAAAACCAATTCCAAAGCCTTCATCTGTGGCACTTCGAGGAGGAGCCATGAAGGCTTTATCTCTTCTCCACTCTCATCTCTCTGCAATTAAAAGATGAACCAGAGCTCATGGTAAGTTTAGCAATATTTTGAGGCAGATTTTTCTCCCCTCTCCATGAATCCAACATAGCAGCTGACAGGATTTCTGGAAGGAACTCAGGATGATGCTCACACCCCTGCTTCCTGTGTCTTACTGTCCCGGGTCCTGTTCAGGGGCATTGTTTGTACTCTTCATTATGAGTCTAGTCAGGTGCAGCTGTAATTCCTCTCCTGCCTCT